>JAHZMT010004193.1:0-31723 GCA_027743785.1 Sinhomidia bicolor
TTCTTTATTATCATCATCATCATTCTCATCGTGTCTGCTTCTGTTTGAGAACGATGATGGGACGGGGATGAGCAACTATGTCGGTTTCTATTCAATTCAATAATATAATATTTTTGGAAGCAGATATAGGTATACTATTACTTCTACTACTATGCGGTATATTGCAGTGCATTAGTAGTAGTAGAAAAGAAAAGTACCAAAAACTCATGTTGCCATTTTCATTCCAGTTATTAAAAGAATGTACTTGTTCTCCACTTTCGTCTGTTGCATTTTCCTTCTTTTTCTCTCTCTCTCTTGCTGAATATTATTACAAATCTAAAATACAACTTAAATTTTTTGCCCTTCAGCTTAATGCGGCAGCAGCAGCAACAGCTTTGTATGTTGTAGTAAAATGTTTTTCCAATGCGTAAACAAGAAATAGTATCAGTGTATATAATATTAACATACGTATACCTACTTATGCAAACATTCTTTGAGTCTGCTTTCTGCATTATCGAGTTTTCGGTTTCTACAAAACATCCAGTCAAGTATGTACATTCAAATAATATACCTACCTACGCTACTAATAAAAAACATAATATTTTCTTTGTCCTACTACAAGTCATTGGTATATAGAACCAAAGTACAACAAGAACATATCAACAGTTTTTTTGCAACGAAACAGTCATCCTCCAGACAATAGCACTGTATCAGTGGTTATAAGAAGGCACCTTGCATTTTTTTACAATAATTTTTACTACCGGCTGTCTGTCTGCATATTATCATCAATAACACTGCCGTCGTCATAAACTAATAACTGCAATAAAAAAAACTTGGCAAATACTTATTCGAATATTGATGGCTCCTATATCATCATCATAATATTGTTGAGTTTTATAAAGTAGGTAGAGGTAGGTAGGTATTATTAAGCATAGTAGAATTATTGGTTCCAGTCTTCTCACTTTTTCATCTTTTATAATCATCTTATCAACACGTTGGCCACATGAAACGAAAGTACTTTTTTATTCTTATTATTACTTATCTCCACCGTCGTCGTCATTCTTCCCTCTTAATAGATTATCTTTGATGATTGACATGTGTAATGGATTGAGCTTATTTGTTTATGTGATAAAGTGCTAAAGAGACAGTGAGCAAACATTGCTCGCTACTACTACTAATACTGCTGCTTTTGGCTTGTTATTCAGTTCAAGAAGCTGAGTAGGTCCAATATTTTATTGTGTTTATATATTCAGCTCAGCTTGCATGGCAGGTTGCTCCACAGACCGTTTTACTGCTTTTCTTTTTGGGCTTTGATAAAAAATGTTGCTTTTTGTGTTGGAAAAAATGTTTTTGATAGAGATTTGAGATTTTGTACAACAGCAGCAGAGCAACAAACCAAACGTTATTTAGACGACTGGTCGTTAGTAATCCGAGTAAAAATTAGCAGGTCTCCTTCGCATGCAAATATGCAAGAAAGAAGACGATGTGTAAAAATTGCACTAGAGAGCTAGTTTTTTATAGTAGTAGTAGTAGTAGTTGGAATATAGATAAATATTATGGTACATGACCACATGTCCAAATATTTTAAGCAGTAATTACGCAGCATTTAAAGTGTTATTTAAGTATAATGAATGTAACCAGAGTAGAAAAGTTGGCATGCACTATTTATTGGAATGGTTTTATTATTGCTCGCCTGCCTGCAACTTTGCAGCATTTTTAAATGCTTTGAAATAAAAGGAGAAATGTCTGGTACAAAGTATTTTCTGATGATTGGGTACAAACCTCGATTTGTTCAGGTGAACTGCATTTAATATTATCCATTTTTCTCATTTGATGAACCTATAAAAAGGTAAATCTGTCTAAAACAATGAACAGCATTTTTTTGGGGAATCAGCAACAGCAGGTTCAGTAGCAAGCAGGGATCTGATCCATGCAACTATGCATCTGACATTTCTAAACGTTTTTTTTAAATCTACGGTTGCTACACTAGAATAACCATAGAATAACTCGCACTCTTTAACATTCTCCTCCTGGGCTTGTAATAGGCACCAAAATCGTGGTCCACTTGTATCAACATCCACGTCAAAACATGCCGTTTTCATGGTGGTAATCCATTGTAAATGAATAGATTGGCATTACAGGTTGCCAGAGCCACTAGTACAACAACCACCACCAGTACGACTGGATCTAATGGATAATACGTATACCTACCTATTCACTACCACCACCACCATCAGGGATACATAATAAATTGCTGTTTTTGCTCTGTATTGTTTTTTTTCTGTCGATGTCGAATGTTGCTGGCATTTTTCGCTGCTGTTGCTTCTGTAACTTGAGACAGCAGGTCAACTCACGAAATGAAAGTCCCATGTGGAGGCCAGCGTGGTTGTCTAATAATAATAATAATATGTATACTGAGAGGATGATGATGATAATAATAATAATGATAATACGATGATAAAAGTAAATATCCTTTCTTTTCCTTTGTTTTGTCGTCTTCGGTATAACCGGTGATGATGATGATGACAATGATGCGATACACACATTGCCGAAATAGTGTATTTCACCTGGTCAGTTTTCTCATGCAATCTTTTATGGTGGTTTGGCTGTGTGGTTTTTGTCTTTTGCTATGCGTAGCTGGTGGTATATAGAAGTGATGTGCAATTGTTTCTCAATCAGTCCACCTTGTGTGAAACGGGGCCACTGTAAACGCAGTCAGTGAGTAGTGAGTACCACAAGACCTCTCTGAGAGATTCACAACTACTGCAGATTTTTTTATGTATTATTTTCAAACCATCTATGTATGCAGGTATAGTAGTGAGCATATATTATTGCTCTGGTTTTTAATCGTTATACTTAGTGTATACACACATTTAAGTTTATTTTAATGCAAAGAACAATAATGTTCATCGGATGAATAGTGCTAAAACAGCAGGAGAAGAACAATGTAGCAATCCTACTAACTTAAATATTTTTTTATCTAACGAAATTGTTTTTACACTTCTGTTTTGACTTATATATAAACACTACATATACACGGATCCTGTTGCGATCATGGCATAATTTAAATTGTGAAAATAGTGTCAAATTGTCTTTTGATTTCAATTTTAAACGGATATTTGCATTTATATACCCCACGCAGTGGAACTGCGATAAAAAAACGTTTCATGCTGAAGAATGATCAATTGTCAACAGAAATGAACACTTACATGCATACGCACGCGAGTGAATGAATGTGATGATGGTGGTGTGAGAGTTTTATAATTTTGACATTTATTACAAAGAGTAGTGCACAAATAGACATACGTTGATGTAAGTAGGTAATCATAAATATGCTCAGGTTTGTGGTTGCGAAATGTCAAAAAAAGATAAAAGTTGAAAGGTTTCTTAGAAAAATACATGGGGATCAGAAATTTAAACTGCGATATAATCTTGCAATCTTAGTGCGAACAGAGGAAATGCAAAAAATACTGTCTTGATAACTTGATACCGGTGTCACAAGAAGTCTTGACAAGTTTATGTATTTGAATGCAATAAATACTACATACGTTTGAAATATGGATGTGCAACAGTAATGAAACATTTAACACTTGGCTTGTTTCAAAATAGATTTCATATATTTTTTTATATTACAATACAACCGCGCCCCTCAAAAAAAGAAGGGATGTGGCAATCGGTAGAGTATGAGCAAAGCAAATTCAAAAGATAAATTCAAGTAAAATTAGTGCTGTTGATTGATGATAAATAAATGCATCATCGCATGCTTTTTACTTTGACCGCCAGCAAGGGTCAAGTTTCAAAGTTGACAGAGATGCCGATACAGACAAACGTCACACGTTTGCAAGTTTAGACAATAAATTACAAACCCATTCATAATATTTACTAATATGGGTAGTTTTAAACTTTGGAGTAAGAGTCTTGGCCAATTTTCACTATTCCTCACAATCGGTTTTACAGGTAGTTTACTATTACTGTACTTCAAAATTCAGGTACTTTCCAAGATCATGAACCAAGATATTATACAAAATCATTGGCCAATATTATCAAAGTTTAAGTTGGAGTTGGACAAATATTCTATATACCTTCTGCTGTGAAATTGCCTTGCTTCATCCATTTTTTTTACAAATTTGATGTTGAAAGATTACAAACAATGACGATGTTTATGATGATGCTCAAGCATTTTGTAAGGAATGTTCCACAAAAATTTATTATTTTGAAATGCAGAAAATTCCATACGTTTCGTTTCCAAGAAATGCATAAATCAAACACTGGCTCGGTGAACGTTTTTTTTTGTAAAAATATCTGACAAATGTTTTAAACACCGCGTTTGCAAATGGAACATCTCCATAATTTCACAATCTCCCATGTCATGTTGACCATTTACACATGAGATTAAAAAGAAAGTAGAAGCGAGTATTTCAACATAGATTTTTAATTTTGCAGAAAAAAACTCCTAAATTTCCATCATATTATAAAGTGTCATCAATCTTTTTTCCGTCATTCATATTAACTATTTTTTATTTTGTAAAGTTCACTGATTCATTCAATTCACGAACATTTTAATATTTTTTTACACTACCAGTGATTTTTTCTCTTGCTGCTACTGCTGCTGGAGGACAAAGTACTTTCAATAAAAAAAATTTAATCTGTGAAAAAATAAACAAGCGATGAACGATAAAAACTTTAAGTTTTCCATAAACTCTATTAAACTCTAGATTCTGTTGAATGTCTAGACTAAATGACAATGTAATACAATGTAGCTTTCTAGTACAAATAAAAAAACTTCCGAGAAGATGTTAACATTATTTGTTACAATGTACAAAAAACCGAATAATTGTGAGAGCATTCGTACGAAATAAATGCATAATTTAATATTATTACTACAACTTGCATGCATATGTGTGTACCTAACTAGCTGTTCGGCATCCCATTTTTGTGTGTATGTACTTGTTACAAAAATTAGATGCGTAAACAACCTTTAAAAATCATGACATCTAAAGCGTCGTTTATACATAGTGCATTCACCCTCTTTGCCTTTTACTACAAACCAATTTTTCTTTAGCTTCTGTCGACTAGAATTCTGTATAAAATATTATTGCGTTGTTTGACAAATGAAACATTATTTTTTTCGAAAGGTTTGTGTACTGTTTTAAGTGACGAATCGTCACTGACGATTATATGATGATGTTAGCTAAAATGACAATAATTTGTGTAAAACCATACAAAGACATTGGTACAGAGAGAGTGGAGTGGAGAAAGAGAAGATGTTTAAAAAAGGCAACAGCAGCAGCGTCATCATCATCATCGGCGTTGAATGAGTTTGCGAATAGGAAGGGAAATGATATAGATTTAGATAATGCACAGAAAAGTTCAAAGGTTAAAGAGCAAAACAGGTGGGGCATCCAAGTTAGTTCCCATAAAGTTGTAAAAGAATATTTAAAAAGCATGTCGTGTGAGTGTGCTTGTGTGTGTACCTGTAGCATCTAGTTTGACTTGACATTATCCAATTTTGCCATTCGACTTTACGAAAAAATAACGATCATTTCAACATCATCTTGTACACAGGAGTATATGCATACATGACATATGCGTTATACATACATAATATTGTTCTTCCTATTATTTCAAATTGTTGAAATAGAGAATATAATAATAAATAATATAATAAAAGAAACAAATGGGTAACACATTTTTGTGCAATTTTGCCCTTTTATTTTCGTAAAGTCATTTAAATAACAAAGGATTACACATTTTCAGACAAGGTAAGATAACAAATTGTGTACAAGTTGACCTTTTATGATGTTCGGTTTTTGTTTAGCTAGCGAGACTGAGTGACTTGGACTTTGTCACAAACAAGCACACATACACGTTCCTGAGCTGATAACTCAGCCATTGTTGCTGCAAGCTGACTAACTAACTACCTACAACAAAGCACTAAAAATAAAAAAAAGGAAAATAATATCATAAAAGTTTAAAATGCTTTGACACTGGTGACATTACCGACATTATTTTTTGCTCTCTCGTTGATGACAACAAGTCGCAAACTTTACACAGAGCAAAAATGTGTATCACACAAGCTGCAGGCATGTTTAAATTTGAAAATCACTACTACTAGTAAACAGATCATTATTACAGATAACGGTGACTAGGTTGATGTTCCCAGTTGTTCGTTCACCATACATCATATGTCACTGACAGGTAAAAACAATTCACTTGAATTTTTTTTAGGAATAATAGGAGCAGGCGGAAAACGGAACATGTAAAAGTACACGACAGCATGGCACATTCACTTCACAATGTTTGAGCATCGAAGGAAATAGAAAAAAATGAAGAATAACTACATACGGTACATATAAAGCTATAATAATAATAATAACGATCATGTTGATGATGATGACGACAATGATGATGTGCAAACTCATCATTGAAGCTCCTACGCAAAAATCAGAAAGCTTTGATTTAAACAAATCAACATTTTTTTTCTTCTTCAATGTTTCTCACAAGTTAGAAAACATTGTATCCTGAATCCTGGGTTGGCTGGTGGTGGTGGTGGTGACCTGTGCAGATAACAAAAATAATAGCGTCATGATAATATATTCTTGTACTGTACTCATTTCAAACTAAAAAAAAGTATAACTCTTTATCATGTGCGCTGTCGGTAGATAGCTAGGTAGGTATTTGACGGTGAGGTTGCAAAATACCCAAACTGGCTCATCAATTTATCAACGTAATGACTCTGATAATTTTTCAATAGTTCATCACCGCACTCATCACCATCATCATCATTATTAACTTCTTCTTTTGGACTGCTAACAAATTGAAGATGATTATGAGTCGTTTACCAAAAGGTGAAACTCCCAAAAAAAATCTTTTTAGTGAAGTATGTAATGCAACAACTATTTTCTTTAGCGTTGTTGTTTGCATGGCATGCTTTCATTTTGTTTGTAGCTTTTGACACCTGCTCCATTTAAAGAATATTTCGTACACAATAAAAAAATCTAAAGAAATCACAGGGTAAACCTGCACCGGTCACCTTGTTTCGTTATGCTTCCTTTCATATTTTTACGACTTTTTTTTAGAGAGACACAGAGGATGGGAAAGATAGAAAATGCACTGCTGCGTTGCGTACCACCATCACCACGCGTCATTTTATTTCATAAGCATGAACCTTAGAAAACTGTTACACGGATTTCACGATTTTGTTGAACTTTTTTCATGAGATTTTTTTTCTGAGAGAGTAAAACATGTAGTGACAAAGTATGAATTGCAACAGCAAGGTAAAAAAATTTACCTTGTGTACGTACCTATTTGCAGTATATGCCATCTTATCATTACAACGTAGCACGCTCATTTTCCTCCTCCAGAGATGGCAAAGCAATAAATGTGTGCAGGTCAAATTGACAATGAGGAAAAAAGTCAAGTTTGCTCAGCATTATTGATTTTTATGATGTTTTGTAAACTTGCTGAAGGACAATTAAATTGAGCGTGTAAATGTACAAATAAAACAGGTACATTTATGACGCCGTAACAAGTTATAATTATTAATAAGGATAAATAACTTAAATTACGGATGAAAATTACACACACACACAAATTATTATTTTTATTATTTGTTATTATTATTATTTTAGGACATGTGCACTTATAAAACTCAGCACTTTACAGAAACCTCATTTGCACTTGTCGCTGGTGTGCTTAATAATTATAGATAATATACATGCATACGTAACTACAGAAAGGTTTCATGATTTTGTCAAAATTGCCAAGTGCATGTGTACTGACTTCAGTACAACTTGCAACTCGTGCTTATGAATAAGTCTTAAATGTCGGGATGTTGATCATAGGTCAAAAGATTATTATTACATGATCAACTTGGTTTACCGCCATATAATGTACTGATAAGCTAAACAAACATTGCATACATTGTGTGCATTTCATCAGTGATTATTGCTTAATCATACAACATGTTATTTCAAAAAGACTACTTATACCTCTTACACATTTATTTTTTTATTTTTGTTTTCGTAAATATTGCACCTGTTCCATAATCAAACATTTTTTTCATGATAAAAACTGATAATAACTAAAAGTTTGAATTTTGCACCTGTTCACTTCTGAATGATTAATACTCTTCTTCGATTATTAGTTTTTAAGTGAAAAACCATTAACCATGAATATACCTACATACCTACCTACATAATATTTTGAGCTTGAGTTTATAGTGTTTACCGCAAAACAAAACAAAATTATGGTGCTTATATTATCTAATAGTGTGTACTCAATTGATTGTGATGTTGGGTCGGTATTAAATCGTATAATTTTTGCATAGGTTATTATATCAGTGAATGAAAAGGATAATAATAAATTATTATTATTATTATGATGATGATGATGATGGACGTACTTTACAGATTGGAATAAAGACAGGGTTTTTTTAAATTATGCAAATATACAGGAATAAAACTTCTTGGTGCATCTGTACGTGTATTCAGCAAGGCAAACTTGAAGTGGTGAAAATGCTTTTTTTATCAACAGGTGCAGGTGTACATTACATACGTATACGTAGTGACGATGATAGCTATATATATTTATGTATTTGAAAGGGCACATCTCAAAAAATATGCAACATCCACGGATCCCATTTTGTAAACTTGTTCGAAATAAAACAATGGCATACACACCCCATTTGGAAACGTCACGAGCTCTTTCTTCTTCTTCTTCTTCTTTCATGTCATTGTAATTGGAACACTTGGCACATTGCATTGTTTGTCAAATGACAGGTATCGTATAAAAACCCATTAGAAAAAAACTTTTAAAAACTTTGCGACCAATTGTGCTTCATTTTATATTTTTTATTATTATTTTTTTCTCGCACACATTGCAGCAGCACCTCATGTTTCACCTACTTTCACCTGTTGTTTTTTTAGCACTACACGACGGCGCTCTCGAAGAAGGTGCAAAAATCCCACATGAATAGAGTTTCTAGACTGGTATATATACACTACCTGTCTGTAAATGGAGATATGTAGCATTTCTTTTTTTTATTTCGCACTTTGTAAATAAATAGCACTTCATCTTCGCATAAGCTTCTTATAAGAAAAATTTATTATTTATTATATGAGGCAATATATGTAACACACAGTTAGGTCTCTATCATCTAATAATATGCATTGTTCACGAGAAAAACACGACGTACACCAGATATCCGCAATAGATCAATAGGTCAAATGGCTAAAGAGAAAATGTGAATTGAATTGGAAGATCAAGATGTGTTTTTTATTTTATTTTTCAAGATGATTTATCAGCAGGTTTTTAAAACGATCACATATCTCAGCAGCATCAAAGTAGACAGACAAGCTAAAGGTGGAACAAGAAAGAAAGAATAAGGGAATGGAATGATGAACGCATTCTTTTATATTTATCTTCGCTCGTCTCGTCTATTTACTTCATCTGGTAGAAAATAGATTTTCTTGAAAGATTTGCTCTCTTGTCAAACGATTTGTAACAATTGAGAGGAACTATCAGCAGAAAATATATGTATTAATCAGGAGCAGTCATCAGTTACTCGGTATGTTCTTCTTCTTTCTCTCTCTCTGATCGATATATGCGTATTTTAAATGCAGAACCAGAAGAGTATTGCACATCCGCATTGATCACCATCAGATTCGCTCATCTGCATCATCATCATCATCAACAACAACAACAACAACTTTAAAAAGTCAGTCAGCAGCAGTAGGAAAAAAAAGATTTTGTACTTGTATTGTTCATTATTGTTATTGACAGGGAAATAGACTGACTCGTCGTCGTCAGTATTTTCATACTTTTGGTTATATGTAACTAACTAAATGTTCTTAACTTCATACCTGGAATAGTGCTCACTCGGCATCATCTTCATCTTTGACTAGCACACCGATAATGATAACAATAGATCGTGCATTGCAGAAGCAAAGTAAGAACANACTCGGCATCATCTTCATCTCTGACTAGCACACCGATAATGATAACAATAGATCGTGCATTGCAGAAGCAAAGTAAGAACAACAATATAAAGAAAGAGAGAAAAAAAAGAAATCATCGTAATATAATAATAATATTATTAATGCTAGCTTGGCGTGAAAAAATATAAGGATCATATACAAGCAGATCATCATCTCCCTCCAAGTTAACTTGCTCTTCTCTGTCTGTGGCAGATTGTAAACTTTACAATTATATCGTGCAATGCTCTTCTGGCTTTTGCTCTATAACCATAATAATAATTTTTGTGCACGAAAAAGTATTTTTCTTCTTCCTGTGACGCTGCTGTTGCTTCATCACAATGGAGAGACATATATATATACTTTTAATGTAATATTCCTATTTTTTTCTTCCGAGACAAGTGAGTAAGTTATTGTTACAAATGTTAACCTGTGCTCGCGAAAGAGGCAGTAGGTAAGCAAAATTGTAATGTTGGTTGTTGTAATCATAATAACACGGGAAAATGGGTAAGCATTTTTTTACTACTACTACTACTACAGAATACAATAATAACAACAAGAGCATCACGGACAGTAACATTTTTGAAGTTAGATTTGTATAATACATATGTATGTATATACATATATTATTGCTTACTACATGTTTAAAAAAAGTTTTAAAAAGCAAGTGTATCTTCCTTTTTGCATAGGTATTGTATCAGAGTGGTGAGTGTGCACAATAAAAAAAATTGTTCCAACAATGCGATATTGTAATGTAAGAAGACAACCGAGCATATTTTATTGCCATTTTTACTACCTATTAGAGTCATGTCGCGATGATAAAAGCTGATGAAGGAGAAGATGCTCTCGTTGGCTTGGCATGCATGCAGACAGAGACGCTGCGTTATGCATGTAGGTTTGTATGTATGTATATATTCCTGTTAGTAAAAGTAAGTGAACTCTGTGTATGAAATAAATGTACCTAGCAGAATTGTACATTGGAATACGGATGTTTTTTTGTTGTACTTTACTTACAAGAAGCAGGTAGTTCACGAAGATTGTTTAGTGGAATGACCCATATTAAAGGGAGTACAATTTTTTGCATAATCATTGAATCATCATTGTCATCGTCATTTTTTTATTTGCGGCAACAACAACAACAACAACGGTAGCACCCAAGTCCAAGAATGGTCAGAAGAGTAAATGCTAAACTTTAAAATATAAATTAATATCTTTGATGTATTTGTAATTTATAAGAAAATCCTTTCATTGGTAGTTGGATGATGTAAGCTTTGATTGGGAAAGAACCTCTTTATTAATTTAAGTTGAAAGGAGTATTGCTTAGATAGAGCAACTAGTTGTCTTGATAATGGAATGGCTATACAGCAATAAATACTTAATGGTGACTGGTATAAACTAACGATTTATAAAACAGCCAAATTCTTTATAGAAAGCAAGAATTAAGGTTGATTTGCGTGTTTGCCTGCTATCTTTGTAAGAATGATCATTACTGACTTTGTGGTTTCTCTTTAACTGACTTATTATTATTTTCGATAAATTCTTACTTGCTCCCATTGCATGATTTTGCAGTTTAACAATGGAAGAATAAATGATTGGATCAAAGATGGTGACCGATTGGGAGAGCGACAGTTTTAATATGAAAAAATGGCCTGTTCTTATCCTTATTATATTGTTTGATAAGCTCTTTAATATGCAATGGTAGATAGATGTATATAGTGAGAATTAGATTTTGATCTATAGTTTAGTACACGAATCATGACTGAACAATATGGATGGTTTTATTTTTAAAGATGGTGTGGCCAGGACAAGATGAGAAAAAAGTAAATGTGGGCATCTTTGGGTTACAACAGTAGTGAGCTGTTGCAATCGTCGTCATCGTCATCATCATCATCGCCTTTTGCATTCCCTTCCGCATTTGGTCAGGTTTTGTAGCATTGATGTAAACTGTATTGCACCATCATCATTAACTGCCACTGATGCACCACAACACAACAAAGGGTCACAGGTTACTGGCTTTTTGTGCATAAAGGAAAAGTCATTCACAATTAACAACAAAACCATATGCCAGGGGAGGGAGAATGTATGAATTGTTTCGTTATGAACATTTACCTTTGTTATTATTATTATTATTATTACTACTACTACTACTCTATATATATTATACTTACCTCTTACATATAGTGTCATCAATTGGCAAATTTTACAAAATGCAATTTGTATCTGTCAGTAATTTACTCAATTCTTCAACCTTATTGACACGAAAAAAATGTTCCACCTACACACGTAATACATACAATGAACAAGGCAGAGTCACCAAAAATTATTCGTTTACGTAAACAAGTAAAAAATATATAAACTTTAGAATTGTAATAATAATAATTTACATTCAGCAAACTGGTTTATAACTTCTGTTTATTTTTTTTATTATGCTAGCATTTATTTCTGGTTTAAATTAATTCCCTTTCAAAATCACACCAGAAATAGGCAGTTTTTTGTGGTACATAGAACGACAGCAGATTGTCTATTGGCATTGGACCGTGTTCTGTGACAAATTAATATGTGCTGTGCTACTGTCATTTTTTACATTTTTAAAATAATAATTAGAGCATTCAGCTGTTTGACCATGGCGCGTTGTAACGTGAGTTAATTCACTGTTGAACACTTTGTTTGACCTGCATCAGCAGAATAAATGGATATTTCATTCGTGCAATTCAATCTCTGTAATCTGAGCACTACTGCACTGCACTGACCGCTCAATGAAAACATGCTGATGTATGAAATGCATACCTAAGTTTTAAACTTTACAATTACCCTTTTAGTTCTTCTAGATGTAAGGTGACTGCTTCTGAGGTTCAAACAATAAAATATTATAAATGTAGTAATGAATACAGAAAATCAGCTCATGGCTAAACCAATGATTTATGCTTGATGCAAAATTTTATCAATAAAAAAATCTAAACGCAATGAAATTTTGCTACACGATTTATTTAAAACT
This sequence comes from Sinhomidia bicolor, assembly GCA_027743785.1. Taxonomy (NCBI): domain Eukaryota; kingdom Metazoa; phylum Arthropoda; class Collembola; order Entomobryomorpha; family Entomobryidae; genus Sinhomidia; species Sinhomidia bicolor. The sequence goes on from JAHZMT010004193.1 coordinate 12,949, forward strand.
TGCAAATTTATATTGGTACCCAGTAAACCATGCATAAAATTTCCCAATTAGCAAATTCTTATATTTAACTGTGAATGCACTATATAAAAATAGTATTCGGGAACGAACACGATGATTTGATAAGAAATATTTTGGTTAAAGCATTTCAACGGGTATGATACATGTACACTTCATAGCTGCATCATCAACGCGTTTGAACGTTGGTTTTTTGAAGAGTTTAGTGAAACGGATGAATTCCACCGTGTTCGAAAATACAATGGCTTGTCAATTGTCTCGCGAAAGATGATACACAATCAAAAGGGCGTTAACTGACAGCTGTCCGTTGCAGTAATAAGTTTATATACGCACATAGTAGTATATATACTTGCATATACTGTGAGTATAAAGACGATTGTATTTTTTTGCAGCCACTTGTGCTTGCACATTTCACTGCTCTTATGACGGCAGAAAAAATATACAAGATATTTCTATCATTTATTGTAACAATCATTTATTATTGCTCTAACATTATAAACGCAGAGTCAATCTATGAAATATGCAAAGTGTTTGCGTGTGTGTGCTTTTTATTATTATTATTATTATATCGAGCAAAGTGTTTTTTCATGATGCATCAAGTGAATTTCCCAACGGTGATACTTGGTAAATTGCTTCTTGAATTTGACCTGTCTAACAATCGACCTCTGAAGAATAATTGAACAAAAAAAAGTAAAATGCTCTCGCTTCTCGAGTAAGACAGTAGTTGCAATACCGTTTTCTCCTGTCAATGTACTTAATTTATCTGAATTAAAAGGGGATTGAGAAAATAAGCATACAAATCCAACTTACGCAAATAATATAATAATCTCATTTTCCCTTCGTTTGTCTGTCTGTCTGACTGACTGACTCCAATTTAACCTTTTTTGCTTGATGATTGGATGCAGCAAAATGTTCATTTGCGCATTATTGTAAATGGAAACGTGCTACTTGACTTTTTTATACCTGCTTGTATAAAAATATATATATGCATAAGCAGTGAATTCAATCCTCTTTTAAGTCGCTTCTGATGCCGCCAAGCTGAGGTGTGATTAAATATAAGACGAAATCAAAAGCCAAAAATATATATAAGCTGCCAAAGGTATAAAAATGATGTTTTTTATTCAGTTGTGCCAATTTAAATGCCTTAAAGATAGATTGTGTATTTAAACATAATATATAGAAGCTGTCCTCAGTAGTCCTCACCGAAATTCCAATAGGCAAGTGGTGAACAATGAAATGTTCTCTTTGAATGGACTTGATTGAAATGATAACATTCTCTCATTTTTTATATCGCAGCAGCAATACTCCCGTGTATATACGCAACGCATAAAGAGAACGCATTTAAGGAGCAAAATTGATTGAATTGCAATATTCCACAAAGATTTACAGGTGGCGGTGATTGATGGAAACGTTCGATGTATGTAGCTGTGTTGTGTGTGCAGAAGAAGTCAGCAAAAAAGTAAAATAATGAGATAATAGTAAAACCTGTAGCACGAGATACGAAGAAACGGTACATGTAATCAAGTGAAATAATGCTTCTCTCAAGTGACACACGATGGTGATGATGTAGTTTAAGAAGTTATATTTATACCTACACAGATGTTGTGTCGTGTGAGCTGTGTGCACTATGATTCTATTCTAGCTTTTTTGATGCGATGTATATGCGAATGGTCATTATAAAGGTGATTTTCAAACTGGGCTAAAAATGAACGGCTGAAAAGAAAAAGAGGCTAAGTTGTGATCACTATTTAAGGAGTTGTAAATAGAAAAATAATGATGCAAATAGTGTGTAGTATTTATTTTAAATTTGTCATAATTAATTTTACAGATGACTTAATGAGAGCAAATTAAGAGAACATGTAAGAAAGCAAGAAACACTTTGCAGATCTTATTTTTAAATTTGTACTTAAGAAAGTTTCTTGAGGGAAAAGAGAATAGGGTACGTTGCTAAATAATGAACTGGTGTCAATAATATGAGATGAGATTTTCTATAAATGTTCAAACGATAATAGTAATATTTAGTGGTTTAGCTCAATCCACGACTTGACTAAAAGACAAGAGAACCAATAAGGAAATGAAAAAATCGTGACTGTGGAATAGGATGAAAAATGTTTGAAACGTGTCGGATCTATGATGACTTTTTGAAGTAGCTGGTAATACTTTGAATGTTTGTTGCAATTTTTTTATATTACTATTTTATCATTTATTCAGCCGCCTGCTCTTTTCGAGAAAAGGTGACGATGATGATCATGATGGTGATAGTGTTGAATGAGAATTTAGTTTTTTATACTTTCTCTTTTTCATATACAAAAATATTATTTTGCTGTTTTGTTCAATGAACTTTTCAGGAATATCCCTAAAACTTTTTCAAAATATTTTTGTTGTTTTTACCTATAGTCAGTACTCATTTTGAAATTGTGATTAGGTAGTAAATATTTTAAAAACTAATACCTATTCCAAACTTTCTAAGGCGTTGTATTTTTTGTATAATCAAAATAAGGAGATGATAATTTGTGGAGCCAAAGACACACTAATTGTCCTATAATTAAAAACACTTGCTTCATCTTTTTAATAACAGAGTTTTACTGTGCAGAGCCAGTGTATAATTTAATGCATTAAATAGGTATTTAATTGTGTTTTGGTTGGAATGCCCAGCCAGATTACGCGAGCTAGTAGTTGTGCAATGGAAATATTGGAATGTTCAGCAGTATGACGTGTAAATGGCGTGATGGAAAAGTTTTTTTTCTTCACTTATTCGATTTCCTTGTTACAAACTTTATTGAATGTAACTTAACATTGTTTTAAAATTTATATTGTTTTTCTTATAGTAAATACGCAAGTCAACTTTCAAAAATAGACAGTATAGGTAGCTACTAGGCATTTTACTGGGTTATTATTATTGTAATGTGATGCAATGCTAACAATAATTTTAATTTTGATCTTTGCGAGGAAAAAGATTAGCATGTTTTATACCAGTAGCAGTAACAGCAGCAGCAGCAGCAGTGTGTTCCTTTTTGGTCGTGGTGCCAGGCTAGACCAGCTCTAGAGTTTAATAATTTTTTATTCCATCAGAAAAGGTGGAAAAAGTAGGCAGGCTGCAGGTATCAGACCGAATGAGAACGAAGGTGAACATCTGCTCTTTTTAAATCTCCTTTGCATAAAAAATACGTACTTGGTTGACGCAGTAGAGGAGTATGTAGTACGTGCTCTCCAGGCCTGGCAGACTTTAATTTTCATTTTAACAACAACAACAGCAACACTACCCATGGGATATGGAATGCCCTGCTTTTCATATGCATGCATACATTTCATAATTTTTTTCTGCTGATCCTATGATCCTACTTCTGTTTTCAGAATTAATGTTATTACAACAGCTAAGCAGCAGGAGCAGCAGTAGTGAAATCTTTTCAAAAAAGTTAACTTTTGCTCTGACACTGTTCCAAAACAACTTTACCACCACTTGTCCCATATTACTGATCTTTGGTGAAATTTAATTACTAATATTATTACTTACCTACAACCTCAGCTTTTAATTACTCATCACCAGAAAGTTTTCATTGTATATATAATTGAGCACGCACCACAATCTTTGTACACATCTCCTGTTGTCTCATTATTATTAATCCTACGTAAGTACTTATATAAGTACCTCACTTGTCACTCTGTTGCAAAACAAAACAAAAAGCGGATTTCTCCTGTACTTACTCTAGCTGCTGCTGCTGATGATAATAGCCAAACGCAACGGTTAAAAATTATTATTAATATGCTCTCTAATGTGTTCTCTCATCATCAAGTAGTTGGGACGAATATAATAAAGTACAATTACTACTTTTTCTACTACTCGTAACATTATGACTTTATATCTTTTAAGTGTACTCATTTTCATTCATTCAGCCAACGACACACTTCCTTTCTTCCTTTCGTCAAAGAAGAAACAACTTTTCCACATGCGCTTTGATATGGACATGCATGATTACTATTTTTTCTCCGACTTTTTGTCAGTCAGTTCCTATCATCAACCACTTCCATCTCCATCGTCGTCGTCAACGTTTTGCCTTTTAACTTTTCTTGTATGCCTTTTAAACGTAATGATATCTTTCCGTTCATTCATCCATTTACCAAAAACTCCAACGACAGCAGTCCATATTGTCCAGCAGTGGGGGTATATAAGGATACGAAGCAGTTTTCTACTTTCCAACGCCATACAGCACACAAGTCACTATCAAAAAGTCAAAGTGTGTGTGTTTGTGTGCAGAAGAGTAATCAACGAAAAAAGAAGGAAACAGGTGGTTCGTCTTCTTATCACCATTGCCATTAACTACTACAGAACACTCCTCTCATTGAAAAAGCAAGGGTTAATATAGGTATACCTATATTTAATGGCATACATCCATAATAATAATACTTACTACGTACATAGTACATACCTATATACATTTTCCATCGTGTGTCATGCATGCAAGTGCTTTACCGTCTTCTCAGGTAAAAAAACACGCTTTCATTATTTTACCTGTGCGGAATAAGCAGCAACAACAGCAGCACGATTGTCATCATCAGCACATAACATATCACATAATCATAATATATGATAATAATAACTGTTGTGTGTGTGTTGTCCTATTACCTGCTATCAACAAATGGCGATTTCATTTTCTGTTAAGACCGACCCATATTAACAACAGAGTTTTTGGCTGCACAGAGATATGATGATATGATATATATGCATACTTGACTCTTTGTAAATATGAACAGCAACCATATCAGCACCACCACCACGAGTATTATTATTACGATGGCATTATAACATTTTTGTCCTCCTCCTCCCACAACTACTCCTGCCGTCTTACCTCCTGTTTTTTCCGTCTGTCAGTTGCTAATAGCCCTGTTTTTATCTTATTTGCCGTAAACCCTGTTGCGTACCTAGATTAGCTTTTAGGTATTTTTTTGAGCTGTGTGGAGTAGCGTAAATGTTATGTGTGTGTGTGTGATGTGTGCGGATATCCGTGTTCCGATATTTAACCGTCACATTGACTTCTTCGTTTGAATAGACATGTATAAAGCCAACGAATATCACACGATGATAATAATAATAATAACAGCAGCAGATGGGCTTACAACTTTTTTCAATGTGATATCAAAACATGAATATTGTAGGGATATCTCTAAATGTAATTAGTTCCTTTCTCTAGCTCCGAGTCTGGTTCCTTTTCCTTCCTGTTTTCCTCTTTCGCTCTTACTTTTTGACCTGAGCAAATATATAAATGTACTGGAGCATTTTTCATGCAACTTTTTTATTGCTTTATTGTTGCACTTTTTTGCGTTTTCACGTGTTATGCATGTCAGTTTTTTTAAAACCTGCCTTGTTAACTTGCTATATGCAAAAGAAACGCTACTATTTTTCCCACAATCCCGATTTCCCGAATCGGTATCTCTACTCATTATAGTACACAGGAAAAGAAGAAAAAAAAGTAGTTGGAAGAAACGATCCGTTGCATGCATACTACCTGCTCATAATAATTATTATCTCGGTCACCCATCTCTCGAAAAACAATTCTGAAATCAACTAATCAACATCATCCTCACACGATTTTAAATAATGAATGTTGCTTTTTAATAGTGTATAAATATAGTTTACAGACAGGATTGTTGATTGAGTGGTATAGGCAATGAATTAAATTTTTGTTTTGATGGACCAAGTTGAAGAATGATGATGCGGTCAACAAATGTGAAGCAGGAGCAAAGATTTGCGTATTGGCTCTCTCTCGATCATCATCACCATCATAAATACGGGTTCTTCTTCCCTGGATAAAGTTGTTCTTCGAATATGCAAAAGTTGTCCTGAAAAACAATTCGATTCATCTGATCACACTGACTTGTCTAGAATATGCTTTCTGAATGTTTGGGTAGTATGATTTACGAGAATAGCCATTTCAAACTTGAAGTAACCTAACTTATGAATTTCTTTTTAAATGATTTTTTTCATGAATGTTGCTTATTTTGTTTATTTGATAAAAATTTCGTATGAATTCAAATTTTTAAGAAAGATAAGATGATGTCCAATGAATTTCAAAATGAATGGAATATGGGACATTCGGAGAAATAATTATTTTTTTATAAAAACGACCAAGTTTCGATTAAGCTTTCATTATTAAGGCTCTTTTTATTTGATTTTTTTTTCTCATGATTTTTTTTTTCTTTCGCGGAATAATCAAGTGTAATACAATAAAAATTGTACAAGCTATATCTATGTATATAATATAATATTTCATAAAGCTTTATATAATATTTGTAAAATAATAATAACGTTATATAAAGACGGTGCGCAATTTCTTAAAAATTAAATGGCATTATTTTCAGCAGACTTGCTTTCTATACAAATTCATCATATGTCATATTTATAGCATATATATTTTCTTGTAATACTACGCTATATACTTTATAATACATTATAAATTAAGGTACAGCACAACAGGACATTTTGCTCAGAAGCGTCGTATGAATGAGTAGCAGTAGCAGCAGAGAATTAGATCATTGAATGATTCTTTATACATTTTTTTACACAAAGTACCAGATAGAGATTACTTTACTTACTATAGATAGCTTTCATCGTTTTGTTTTGTACATGGTTCCTTGAGTGTGACAATGTGTTAATAAATGCTATCCTCTTTTCTGGTGGACAACAGACAGAGGATACTGAGAGAAGATGTGTGTAGTTTTTTAAAAATATAAGATATAATAATAAATATGCAAGCAAGCATATTATTGTGTATGGTTAAGTTAGTTTCTAATAAAAATACATTTTGGTACTGGGTGTGTGTATGTATATATGTATGTATGTATAGATATATAAAATGTATGAATGTTCAGTGTATTTTGTAAAAAAGATTTATGAGGATATGATGCAATATCAAAAGATGACATGTTGGTAGATCAATATAATAATAACAAGTAATGATGATTACTAGTTTCAAACCAAGTTATAAGTGACAAGGCTACTTTTATGTAAGGCATTGACTTAAAAGTGTGTACAAAATGTAACAATGTAATTACATATAAAAATACATTGGTATTGGTATCATAATAACAATATAATATAATATAAAATAATATATATATATATATTTGATATATCTATCTATCATATTATTTCATTAGCTTCAATTTCTATATTTTCTTTGAGATGATGATGATGGCACAAAGTCGTTGAACGTTACGTGTTGTGTCATTGCAAAAAATACATAATATATATAATCTTTTTTTCTATGTACATTATAAAATTTACATGAGTATAGATACAACCTTAGAATCTATGGTAGAGTGTGTAAATAATCTCTGTGAAAAATGAGACAAGACTTGTGTTTAAGGCAATTGCGTTCAATGTGAGTTAAGCTACTTGTCTATGTCTACCTAATAATGTAAAAAGCTAAAGTTTACATTTATTTATAAAGGGTAGATTTACAAAAAAGTCGGACAAAGTGAACACTTGGTAAATTGGGCGGTGACCAATAAAGTGATACTAATGATAAGTTTTGGCTTAAAACATTGCCCATGTACTATTTGCTACTCTTTAATTTGGAGAAATTAGCTTACTCATGTTCTGTGAAATTACTGAATTAGGAGAGGATGGTCCACAATGGCTGCTTGGAGAAGATGAGGCTGATCCACTACCGCATCCAGTGTCTTCAACACTCCCGTTAACATTGATTGGCGTGATTTGGGAGAGTTGAGGAGGTGGTGCGATTGGCTGCTGATTTTGGCTGTTTGATGAGGAGGATGAGACAGAGCTATGACTAATTACGGAGTCTCGGCTTTCAGCAGATTGATGGGAGTGTGGTGGTGATGGGTAACAGTGTCTATCGTTCTTGATGATAACTTTGGAGGATGGTTGTTCGTGATGGTGGAAGTGCTGCTGATGTGCGGCAACCGGTGTGATGATTTCATCATAAAATTTGTTGGCATTTTGCTCGTTTTGATGATGATGACTAAATGGACGAGAGCCACGGTGAGCTTCCTCAATCTTAATAACTGGATAAGCTGGCTCCACACTCAATGGTGGTGAAACATGGGGTGGTGAGCCGGAAGCTTCACGAGCACTGAATGGGGCAAAGTGAGATGGGGATGTAGAGTGAAACTGAGGGACAACTACAGAAGAGCGTGGAGAAAAATGAGATGATGAAACTGGGGAATAGTCCATAAAAGAAGGAGAGCGCTGTCCTGCTGCTGCTTGTGAGTAATTATGGTGAATAGAGGCAGGGGCAACAGAAGCAGGTATTTTGGACCAGGCGGCGGGCGGATTGAGACTAATTGGTTCCAGTGGTCCTCCACCTGACACTGGTTTCAAGGGTTGAGGTACGGCAGCAGCGATGAAATTTGGAGAGAACTGAGAAGGATGATGATGATGATGATGGTGAGCGTGATGTGGGGGACTTGGCATTCCATAATAACCTCCAGAGTAATTACTGCTGTTGTTGTACTGAAGTGAGATTGGAGATGATGGTGCAGAGGATGTGACACTACCTCCACGACCAGCAACCAAAGAAATTGGTGGTGGAGACATGGACGAAGATGAAGAAGCAGAAGATAGGCTTTCTTGCTTTAATTTCAGATCCTCTGGCTTAGTTGAGAGATTTTCTGGTTCAGAACAGTCCATTACCGATTGTGGAGAAGGCATTCCTATTTTCAAGAAAAAAAATATAAATTTAGTAAAACGGCATGAAAAAACGTAAACTATTTATGGCCATCCTCATAATGACCCTAAGCATCCCTTGAACCCTTCTTTCAACTCCAAAAAAATATAATTAAAATTTTCACTTTTTTAACAAGAATTCCAAATATTTACCTTTATAAGAAACGTCCGAATCTGAATCCTCCACTAGATCATACTTGATCGGCCGCTTTTTAAGCGGACATGAGCTGTAAGCTCGTTTAAACGATGTCACAACTGGCGCCATTTTTGCTTGTTTACACTTTTTCACTTTTTCCCAAAAAAAATCAGGAAAAATATACAACTTTAACTTTTTCAAGTTATTCAACAAAAACTGCGATTCTGTTCTCACTGAAGAGAATGTACTTTATTTTACTCAAGGTTTCAAACGTGAAATCTTACAAGTTGTGTTCTTGAAATAAAAATGTTTTTATTTTTCACCAAACACGGAGCTTCGAGAGAGTGAGAGATGCTTACACGACGAAAGCAAGGGCACAACTGCGGTTAGCGAAGGCCACGTTTTCTGTCTTTATACCAAAAAGTTTTTCGTCTTTCCCTTTCGTCTTCTTCTTTACCAACAACGTAGAGTACGACAATGCGTAGTAAAAGATACAAAAGCACTTTTGTAATAACAGCGTTTTTCTAGTACAGAGAAATGGCAATGTAAGAGCGCAAGGAGCTTTCAAGAAGAAGGTCCTTCCAATGTGCTAGCTGGGCACAAACTGAGCTTCCAGCCTTGTGTCCCAGCACTTTTCTACCAGCCACCAGATCCACCGTCTGTACATTGAGAGGTGCTTGTGTAACAGGAGCAGAGACAAGCAAACAGGAGCAGGAGTAGCAGCAGATGAGCAAGTTTTAAAGCACAGGACAAGATTCGTGCGGTGGGGAAGAGTATTATTACATGTTACACTAATATTGCCACCACCACCACCAAGATGAAGAAGACGAAAAAAACACCAACCCCAACCACTGGCATACGTATAAATTCAACTTTAGTATTAACTGCTTGCTATAATATACAGTGAAACCAAAGCAGTATAAAGAATAAAAGACAAGAGCAGCATAAAAGAGAGAGAGAAAAAAGAATCAGAAGAGAAGAGCAACTGTCCATATGCCTAAATTTTCTCTTGTTACCTTTGCCACTGCCATGCAGATGTACTTTGTATTATTATCACGGATCATGTTCATCCATCGTATTCATTTTTTTCCGAATGTGCAGGGTACCTTTATTTTTATTATTATCAGCATCAATCCAGTAGTAGTCTAAGGATTTTTCCATTGCCTTTAATATACATATATATACATATAGGTATATATTTTTTTGGATCTCTTCACCTTTTCACTCTGTATTCTGTATATTGTTGTATTGATGATTTTTATACCATTTTATTCCTGATCTTGATGCCCTTCTTGTTGTTAAAGAATACTGGAATTGGAGATGGAAAAAGAGGGAGATAAACAAGTAGTAAGTAGGTAGCTGGAAGGAATATGCAATGCAGAGAATGAGTACTTGATCTTTTTTTCTTGTGGATCTTTACGAAAGCCTGTTGATGCACCTTGATTGCTGGCTGACCAAAAGTATAGAAGAAGAGTGGAGAGAGAGATGCAAGATGGCAAAATGTCATATTGCTTTATGCCTTTATAATAATAAATAAAAGGAAATCATAAGAGAGAGAGAGAGAAAAGAAAAAGAGAAAAAGAAGAAGAAGAAGAAAAAAAAGGATCATATCATCAGACCTGAAATTGAATTGAATGAAAATGTACATCTGCGGAGGCTCCAGAAGCGCGGCTCCTGTGTAGAAATCAGCCACCACCGTACCGTCTTGCTTTTTAAATCTTAATGTTGTATTGCTTAATTCTGAATGTGCACGTTGCTGCGTATAGTGGACAAGCCGCACGTGATGATGATCATGATTATTATTATGAGTAGTGTAATGGTGTTTGGTAATATTATGGAATCCTGGGGTAGGTAGGTACTTTTTGACGGGCATTTTCGGAGAAGTTTATGTTGTAGTTTAATTTAACATTGGTCAGAATGAGTATAGGGATTTTACAAGAGAGTGCAAAGAATAAGCGCGTGCGGGAAATACCTTAATATTTTTGATGAACAAGGAAATGAAATGGACATGCTGCTTTAAAATTTTACATACCATAATATATAAATTAGTCAAATTGCAGAATTTCAATTTGAGTCAAACTTTTCCTTGTTAAAAAGCGATTAGACGATAATTCTTACCGGACAAAAATAGACCACGACTGAAAATTTGCTATTAAAATTAACTTTATTCGTCCACAGAGCTCACTTTTCGTCATCATGCATTATTATGACAAATAAATAATAGAAAGACTTTCTTTCATTCATGCAACTGTCCGATATTTACATTGAAACATTTATTTATAGAAGTTCTAAATATTTACATTCAAGTTCAAAGCTCTAAAGCTTTAAAACTGTAAAATGTTATCACCACACTCTTTGTAATAAATGTTAGAATGTGAAAAATTACAAGCTTTATATTTTTAAACAATTTATGCATTCAAAATTACGTTCTTATCTTTTATACAGTTTTCTTATCATGCAAGCATTCCAAGTAACATTTTGTTTCTTATCGATAATAAAGATTAAAAGTACAGTAGTCCTGTTTAAACACATCACTGTTTGACCGTTGAACTGTAAAAGTTTTCCAATCAAATAAACATCTGCACAATAGTAGCATTCAATCAGGCACCTATCAGCCAACGTAAGCATGCTTTTCTTTATCTCAAAAGAAATTTTTGACCTGGCCAAAAAGGTGACCGAAGATACTTGTATATCAATTAGTTGGAGACAATAACTTCTAAAAAATTGATTAGGAAATTCAAGCACCGACAAATTAAAATTCTTCTTTTCCATCAAAAAGTTTGTATGGTTTGGTGTTGAAACCACTTTTTCTTGAATATTATATCACACTTAACACCTGGGCACTTGCAATATTATTGCAACCAGCTCACAATCAAGTCAATTTGTTAAGAATAATAAAAAGTAGTCAGGTCATAAGAGATAATGTATGGATTATTTCTTTAAACGTTTGACGTAAACATATTTTTCAATCAGTCAAAATAGAGGTGAACGGAATTGGTAAAAGAAAGCGATGAGGAAAATGTATGCAAATAATGCGAAAAAGTGGAAAAATAAAATGGGGATTTAGTAATTTTGACTGTAATACTTAAAATTACGGATATGGCATGCGACATGCCTATACAACATTTGTCCAAATTCCATCGAGTGATGATTACTCAATGCAGCATCCTTTTCATACATCATGTTATTATAGCCAAATAGGCAGCTAGTTTTAGGTACAGTTCTCTTGTATGTATATTTATTGTATATTTTATAAGGTGGCAATAACTTTTTCTTCTTATAAAACCCGTTGTTAATTTTTTGAAAATTTAAATATCAAAACATGCACATTAAATCTCATTTTGTCACAAATTTCTGGAAAATTGCACAAAACAGAGTATTGCACGAGAATTTGAAAACGTGGTCCCATGATGCCTGCTACAGATTCCAGGATTTTTACGTATTTCCATTACATTGTTATTGCGTATCATTGATCTCAAAATGAGGTGTTTAGCAAGACTTGTTGGCAAATTTTAATAAGAACTAGGTATACTCGTTGATAATAATGAACGAGTAAATGATCTGATTTGTTAGCAACCAGACATGTTATGCATTACTGTCCTGTCATTTCTAAGAAATTTAACTGCCAGCAAATCACGTTCAGATTGATCATTGATCCCGACAATTTTTGTAATCACAAGAAATACATTATTTATTTAGCACTTTGTGTTCTGCTGGGTTAAAAAAATAATATTAAAAGTAACATACAGATTATGATAAAAATAATTTTATTGAACAACTGAATAAATTTTTCAAAGTAAAACGTGCTGTTTTTTCCGGGTAGTCAACTTTCCTTTGTTAGCTCACATGGCGCTCTGTTCCCATCAAAAATGCAGTGTGCATCTGTTCTACATATTTAATTTTTAAAAAGTTCTCGAGACTCACGTTTTCTTCAAGAGTCATTCAGACAATTTTAGTTAATGCGCATTTTTGTGGAAATACCTTATATATGACTTTGTAGCTATTACAAGTATACAAATCTAACATCTCGTCAAATGCGTCACAAATTTGATCATGCTTTAGGTGATCACATGCTCATGCTCACCATCCAGTTTTCACCAATATTTTCAAAACAAGAAATTGCAACTTTATTTCAGTCCTTGAATTTTTAAAATGTTTTTGCTCGACTTTTTGTATATAAATACACACATACATATATATCGATTTATTTTATGACAAGAGATCATAAATAATTTGACCTTCATTTCTTCTTTATGTCACCATTATCTACTTGCATCTTTTCCTCTGATTGACATTTTGCATGTGATTATTTTTCTTTCATAAAATTTTCAAATTCTAGAAGCAAAAAAATATAGCCATGTCTCATGTTCTTTAAACGTTTCTATTTTGCTCTACAGTGTACATAACCTGCATACCTACTACCTATCTATAGGTACCTACCCATAACAATCATGCTATGTTATGTTGTTATGTATCATCATCATGATCATTGCCATGAGTCATAATGGTTTTGTTTGGTAATACGTACGTCCATTAAATATTTATGTATGTGCGGATCTTTATGTATGCGTTCAGTGGAAAATTCCAAAATAATACAAACACTTTTAAAACTAACAACAAAAAGTTTAAAATTCTTTGTAACTGAAAACATAATAAAATTATCAAAATTGTTAAAAATTTAAACTTACTACTTATGCAAAAGGCAATCTTGTTGTTGTTGCACAAACGTATTTATAAGTATCTGGAAATCATTTTCGTTGCATACCTGTTTTGACAGTTATCTAGCAGAACATGAAGCCATTTCGTTAGAAAAGATTTAAAACCTGATTTTTATTGTCTGTATAGCATGTTCACATTATAAACATGTGTCCATCACCCGGTCGGTACCAAGTCCAAAGTTACATAAATATTTAGTCATGTAGATTGAACGTGACCTACCCAAACAAACGTGTGGTATTATTATGACTAGTTTTAAATAATTCAGAGGTACCAACAGTCAGTTTTTACTACAATTGCCCAATAAATACGTAGTATGATTTAATATTTTACGTTGAGTGATTGACGGGGATGTTGGTAGGCATGTGTATCTTGAGTTTAAATTTAAAAAATAATGAAAATTGAAAAAAGTTCATATTTTTAAAGCCCATCCAGTATAATACTTGACTATATTATTTCAATTCTGATTTCAAATTTTTACGCAAACTTTAGAATTTCGCAATATTGTGCGTGATAAGGACAACGCTGGTGCCGTCTTGATGTCGTGAAGAGATTTCAATTTGGTTCATTCAAGGAAATATCAGTTGTAGTTTTTTTTTATAAACACAAATGCCCAAGCATGTATGTATAATGTATATGTATCATGTTGCCCTTGTTAAAACTTAAAAGTACCCAGTACCCACTTCCTTTAGGTACATTAAATTTATTTATAGACGAAAATGAGATTATCCGGCTTTACAATTTTCTGATACAAACTATTACTCACCGTCGCCTTATATATTACTAATTTGCTAGCTTTGTCTTTTTTTCGTGCCACAATAAAACTAACTTTGCATACCTACATTACCCCTTTCAAAACCCCACCTACCCTTCTATTCTTGTGACTGTTGTTGTGAAAACAAACATGAAAGAAATATTGACTTGTGCAAGCAAGAGTTTTCTGTCTACATGTTAGTTACTCGTAGTACTATTACCCAATTTGAGTCAGTACTTTGTAGTGGTTGTATTGCATGCCTCTACATTCTACTTGTACATGTCATGGCACGCATAGCACCAGTTGTTCCTTTTACCCCAAAAAAATCGAAGGGGACCTCTTCTCTTTTCATTTTCAGAACAGGTGCAGTTTTTGGAATGGAATCCCATACAAACAATAAAAATGCAGCTTTTACCCGCTCACTCCATCGATCCATCCATCAACAGAAAAAAATGTATGCTAGTGTGCTTATATCGCATTGAATTTGGATTAGTCAAGTTGTAAGGTATAGATTTAAAAACCCGTCGTCAGTTAGCGTTAGCTGGAAAAAAACCGAAACGTTGCAGTACATTCATCCATCCATCCACGCACCACTATTGTATTAAATGAACTATACTCAAATCCCAACATAGAAAGGCTCAAAAATCAGCAGTAGCTCAAGTGCTCCTCTGTGTCATATCGTCATCTTAAAAACTGAATGATTGCGTTTCATCCCTTTCAAAAAAACGTTGAACTTAATAAACTAACGTAATAAAATTCAACCATTTTCTATAACAGTCTTTCATCAGCATACACATATGCTTTCTATCTTCATACATTTTAATAGCACTTATTTTTTAATCGCTTTTTAATTTTTGTTTTATCTAGGTAATCACTGTTTTAATTAACTTAATACTTTAAAAATTGAAATGACTGAATGCTATGACTGTTTTAATATTGCTTAAAATAGAAGTTAAAATCTGTTTAAAAGTGAACTAATTTCAAAGAATTTCGTAAAAAGTAAATATGCATTTTTTATGTTGTCTAGCTTTGCTAGCAGCAGTACATACATAAAAGTAATCCTCATCCAGATGCACATTTCCCTTTTACTTTTAAGTACCCGAGATTGAGCATCTTTAGAGTAAAAAAGTACGACAGCAATGGGTGCTGCTACTCCATTCTCATATTTTTTATCTTCCTTTCTCAAGTTGTTTTCTTCATTAAGCTCAGCTGCAGAGCTTCTTTTCATTCTTAAAAAACGCTTTTTCATCTCATCCTAATCATCATCATCATCACCCCTTACTCTCCAACAACGACAGATTCTTGACCTTGGTTTTCTGTTACTGTAAAAAGTATGTTTCAAGTAAGTATGGAGTTTTTAAAAAAAAAGTTAGCTTATCTTTTCTTTCATTTCGGGTTTCAAGTTGCTTCTGTCTTATACTTACTATATATACAGCCTTTGCATTTGTTGTTTACTTGAAAGAAAATTAGTTGACATAAAAGTCGAAAAAACAGAGAGTGAAGAAGAATGAGTGATTTTGTACAAATTAGGAAAGGCTTTTAATGAGACACCACAAAAATACTAGTTACTTGGGAAAAGTAAATATAAAGAAACGTCGGATAACGTTCTGGTGGCGATGGCTCATCTTTCAACCCTTTTTACAGGTTCCCTTACAACAAAGCTCCTTTGGTCTGACTAAGCTCTAAATTCATACTCATGCTTCACAGTCCATATTGTGTTGTATTGCTTTTTGACTTACAAGTTATTGTGATGAATGACAAATTATGCGCATATGGAACACAATCTTATCGTCGAAAAATCACTCTCCGCGCTTCAAGTCGCATTTAAGTACCTACAAAATAATTTTATTCATCTCCTATTAACCGTCAATATTTTTTCACGAATGACTGAATTTTGAATAATATTTTTTTTCTGTATTAAATTTTAAAGTACACCTGAAAATATCAAGGATGTTTAAAATCTCTGTTGTTGCGTCCGATTCTATGAACTTATCTTTTTGTCATGTCTGTTTTTCGTAATAACTGTTCAATCAATTTACATAATCACATTACAACAATGTAGCAACAACAAGGAAATCAGAATGTACAAAAAAGTTCCGACCGACCATTTCAGACAAAAAAACTGTGCGATCCGGTGTCTGTGATGTTGATGATGTGTAATCATGCTTAAAGTTTTCACGGGCTCTTTGCCTGGCTTTGTGAATTATTGATGAAAAGGGTTACATTGCATTGCACACACCAACGATGATAATAAAAACGATCTACTTAATACTTACTACTTTACGATTTGTGGTCGCAACTTTTCAAAACAACATCTGACAATTTCTCAATACCACCACCACCGTATCCTCTTCTTCCTCATAAGTTAATACCGAGTAAGCTTTGTGCATACATTATTTTACCTGATATTTGTTTCTTTTCTAGTGTATGCCCAGCCCTCGAAACACTGCCAAAGCAAAGCAATTACTCAAAATGAAGAACTACTTAAATTTCATTTTGAATACAAATACTATATACGTTTGGTAAGCATGTATTTTGTATTTTTTCAACTTTATGTATATTCAGGTAAAAATACATTAAATATATTCATTATGCACATGATCCTTATCCTCATCATCATCATCCCACCTACATTGTTGGTCATGCCCTGATTTGTCATTGACATTATGGCTCGTGGCACTCTCTCAGCTCTAACACCGGGCCTTTCATCCTCTCATTATCATCAAAACTCAAAAGTGTAAAAGTTAAAGGTAAATTATAACAACAACTATACTCAGTATAAGCAAGTAGACACAGGACATGGAAGAGAAGAGGACACCAGTCGCAGACTAGTGTCCCCTTAAAAGAACAGAAAATCGTGAATCATTCTCTTACGCTTTGCCTATTGAAAAGTGCACTTTTATATTATTTGCTATTGACGAGAGACCTTTAAAATTGGTACCTTGCGCATTTTACCTCTAGGCATCACCATATCCGATATCGTCATCATGATGAACAACTTGCTTTACTTACTTTGGGACAGATGAACACTTTTCCATTATGTGCGTTTCTTTCTCTCCGATTTTACCTTTTTCCAATTTTCCTTTTTTATTTTGTTTGTAGGTGAGTATTGAATTGCATAAGAGTAAATACTACAACTGACAATTCTTCATTCAGCAGTAGGCAGCAGCAAGGTAGTAGTTCCAGTTCCAGTGCACGGGTAAATAGATATATTATTACACATTGAAGTAGAAATTTTCAAAGAATGATTTTTTTTCTGTAAAAATCTTTACCTACGTTATGGTCATATATTGTATGTACGCACCACACCACACATGAATGCTTCTCTAGAGCACGGCCCTCCTTCTATATTACTAACTAACTCTCTTATTGCCATTCTACAACAGCAACAGCAATACCAAAAAAATTTGTTTGAATGAGTTTTTTTCTTTCAAATTTGACGCACTTGGCTCTCCAGATTTTACCAGTATTTTCTTTCCACAGAGATAAATACACGTTGTAGCGTTCATAAATTTCAACATTATCGCTTTTTTGCTTGATTTTACGAGGAGAGAAAAAATGCCTTTTGTGTCTCTACTAGCTTAGTAGTAATATGTATGCTTACTGTACGAGTAGACAAAAAATTATAGAATAAGGCTGAGCAGAGATTTTTATATGTTTTTTATAATGAGTTCTGTATTCTATAGATGTTTTTGAAATGGGTGTCTCATCGTCATCCTCATCACCATCATCGTCAATCTCAATAACAGAAAACCAGGAGCAGCTGCTTCACCTACTGTACTAACTAACTGCTGCACCATCAAATCTCGATAATATTTTTTCCCTATTCCTCTCCTCATCATCCACACACACAACCTCTCTTCACTTTTGCCACCGTACACATTCGACATGCTCTGGAATCTCCCCTCTGGTTACAAATGTGCACATAAAACCACTACTATTACTACAGTGTTTGTTTCTTCATCATCTCATCTCTCCCTTCTTTTTTTATAGATTCAATCAGAAAAAAAGAAGAAAGGTGTGCGAGGAGCTCGCGACCAGTCGCGAGCCGAAAAAAATTACCCGGTGCATATTATGATGATGTTGGAGTTATATTGGTATACAAGGCATAAAAAGTAATTTCATGTGTGTACATTCCCGAAATGAGATTGCTTAAGATAAACACAGGTTTTATTCGCGTATAGCCCAAAGTATTACAAAAAAGTTTACTAGCTTAGCGATTATTGTACAAGTATATGTAGGTATATGTATTATAAGGGCAACGAGTAGTGTGAGCAGGGTGCATGCTGAACTTGTTTTTTTTAAATCGCATTTTATCTGTAATCTAAACATATCCCCCAATTGCATACAAAATGAAAGTTTAGTTTATCATTATTATCTTTTTTTGGTGAAGGAGAGTATTTGCATTTTAATACAGGCAGACATGCCATATCATACCAGTGTACAATGCCAGGATGGCATAAAACTA
>JAHZMT010004194.1:0-10155 GCA_027743785.1 Sinhomidia bicolor
ACTAAAGGGTACTTGGTGCTGCTGATATTTTTTTCAAAAACTACATACCGTGAATACTCAAGGGTGTTTTGATTTACATCTCATTATGCTAAAGTTGCTTTTTCGTATTTATTTGTGTGTTGTTTCCAGCATTATGGTACACACCTTCAAAGAATTAAAGCATAATATTCTCTTTTTTTTAAATCAAAATAAAGTCTACTTCACTTGGTCGAAAAATAGCAACAGAGCAGTCGTATAGTGCTTATTAAGTATACTTTACACAGATAATGATCACCATTGTGTATTCATTTTTCAAGCGTATTTTTTTATATATAAAAAAATGAAACTACAGCAGGGAGGCAAGCAAGCAGTAGAGCGTATTATAGGAGAGGGTCACAAGGGTGATAAAATTTCATGAAAATGCCCAACACGACAGGGAAATGTCAAAGTTGCACTAGTATTTACTGTTTATAGTTCACTGAATGTTGTAGCATTTGGCCCCATATTCTCGATAAAAACAGGATATTCTTTTTTTATGTTATGCATACTATACAGAAAAATAGGGGAAAATGAGTAAGCAGTTAACAGCATATTATTTTGTGCATGATCTGTGAAAGTCAAAGCATGTGAACTTTCTTTTTTTTGTATGCTTATTTATACACAACACAGCTATAGCAGAGAGGCTGTTGTTGTATGTAACAGATTTTCCAAAATAATACACGCCGGCAGTTGAGAGATACTCGGTGTGTACAACAGGATAAATATATTCTAATAATAGCATGTGTGCATGTACATACATGTATGTAGAATATTATACAGGAGAACAATGCATGTGACATGGTGCCATTTATTCTTATTATCGTGAAATAATGCTGAAAAGGATTGCGAATCAAGACAAGAATTTTGTACATGTACAATATTATTATTATTATTATATTATATGGTCTGTAATAGCTTTATATTCTAGTCTATCCGCCAAAGTGTAAGTAAAGTAAGTTCCAATAAATACAAGACATGATGATGACTAAACATTTCAAAACAAGCTTGTCTACGACAAAAAGAGCATTTGCACAGCCCAACCTTCAGCAAAGTTATTCCTTTAAGCAGAGAGTGCACACACACACATACATAAGTACATATACATATATATATATTTATATATAATAATAATAATACACCGCGCTATGTAAACTCACAAAGTTGGCTTAACTAAATCTCATACAAATCTCTCCCGTCTAGTAAAACAAATGCTGACTTTGTCAGAGCCACTTTTCTCCAATTTGCTATTACTATTACTACCACTGCTACTACATACATGACGACGACGACTGCTGCTGCTACTACTACTACTACTACTACTACTACTGGTGGGCTTTCCTATCTCCCTTGTTGAAAGATTGTACGTAGTAGCAGTAGTACACAATAAAAAATATTCACAGACGATATTTGTGCGGTACATCAAGTTTATCTTTTGCGTAGATTCATTGTTGTCGTTTATGCCATGTGGGCAATGTGAAGTAAAGACTTTGATATAACGTATAAAGATTTTTTTCGGGTACGCGTTTTCACTTTTCATTCACAGCAGTCTAGCAGCAGCAAAAAATGTATGTATATTTTGTAACAAACAAGTATACCTATGTATATGTATAGTGGTTGCCTGCTTGCTACTGCTGCTGCTGCAGCAGCAACATTAAACGAGTCCTTGGCAAAAAGTGAGAAAGGTGGAAAGCACCATTATTATTAGGGAATGCAAGTAACAACACGACAGCAGTTGTTTTTACCACCACTACCATTTTGCACACTATTACTATGCTGGAGGAAACGACACGTGGCTTAACTCGGGGTTTTATTTCGTAATCGTAATAGCAGCAGTCTAGTGTAGTCTAGTAGTCAGTTAGTCTTGTTGTTGCTCAAGACTTTGTTCACACATGAAATGCCAGATTATGTACCACCACCGCCACCACCACCAGCAGCACAATGCTATATAGAGTAAGTGCTTCTTGTATACAATATATTATAATATACACGGTACATGCATTTTTGACTGACTACAGTACAAACAAAAGTAAAATGCTCGCTGCTCACAATTTGTTCTCGGGATGTAATCTTACATAAACCTCAGAACCTCGGATACTAGTAGTAGTAGTAGTCGTCGTCGTTGTAGTAGTAGTTGTAACGAAATAATATACAATGTGAAAGTACTCACTACTTACTTGCTACACACACACATAGTTCATCACATCTTTAAGCTTGTCCAAATATCGTGGAAAATAAAATTTGCCTCTCTCTCACATCTCAGTTGACTGACTGCATCAAGTACTTGAGTAGGGTTGAATTGAATGACTAGTACTACGACTACTCTCTCTCTCTCTCTGTTCTTTTGCTCGCTGCGGAAACAGAAAGGAGAAAAAAAGTGTAAGTGTAGAGCACATCCTCTGTGTTCTCTCTGACCAAAGTCAATTTTCTGTTGTCGCCGATGCAAGAAGTGGTTTGAAGGACGTAGATTCTTTCTTCTAACTAACTACTATACTTTGTGCAAACACTTAACTGCATTTGCTTTCTCTCTCCTCTCTCAAGGGGTAGCAGCAAGTAGTAGTTTTGTGTTTGTGTGTATATGCCTTCTTAATAGAGAGTAGAACTACGGCTCCTTTTCCCTGACAGTAATAAAACACAAAATGTATTTACAACCTGAAATTACTTACTTTGTAGTCAGTTTTCACACATTCATTTTATATTTGAAGGCTTATTTATAAATAATAATTTTACAAGGTTGTAATATATTTACAATGTGTAGGTAGGTTGTATGAAATAAGCAGTTAGTCTCTCTTTCTCTCTCTCTAATATAATTTAATATACCAAAAGGAGAGATTGAAAAGGCGCCACGTCTAAAAATTTTCTGGATGGCCATGCTACCTTGAGCTTACGGAAGCTAAAAAAATGAGGAAAAAAAAGTTTACCTACTTTCACTTTGAACGATGACTACACAAAAAAAAGAATTTAAAATATATTGGCGTTTTTTGACTCTACGAGTGTGCCATGGTTAGCATGTGCATATATACAGCATATTACCTATTATGTACACTTTCACATTTCTGTTCCATGTCCGGGAAGAACGACAGACGGAACTGTATCCGACGACGAAAGGCAAATGTAGTAGTAGTAGAAGAAGAAGTAGTAGTAAGTGAAGCAAGTATATATAACACAAGGTCTAAAAACCATGTGAACTGTTACTTTCACCCAAGGGAGAGTCCAGATAAGATTTATGAATTATGTAACGACGAGAAATCATTCCATTTGAAGTTTGCTCTTTTCCTTGGATAGAAAGCCGGGCAAACAATGTATTTGGTTGGGCCATGTACGTGACGTATCATACAAGAAGAAGAATAATAACAGAGCTTAGAGTAAAGTAGAAGAGGAGTTGTTGGATTCACAAGAAAGTATCACATTCACTTTACTTTTCATGTGAATGGGAATGCAGTGGAGTACATGGCATTCGCAAGCACACACCCAGCATGTTACGAAACTCTCAGCTCAGTGAGAAAGTCAACAAAATTAAACTTTTTACATTTCGTAATTTCTTTTTTCCCATTTTTTTCTTGCTTATGCAAACTTAAATATGAATAATTATTCGTTCCTTTTTGCAAATATTCATTTGTTTCGTTCTCTTTGTATGAAAAATATGTATGAAAAGAGAGAAACAGCAGAAAAAAATCTTCAAGAATGCATTCTTCTGGCAAAGTTTTTTCAGACATTTTTTTATAAAAAAAATAACAGACTTGATATTTATAACACATTTTTTATTCATTCAACAAGATTTAATTAAGTATACGTTAAAAACAGAAAAACAAAAAGATTATGAATGAAAACAATGTAACAAGTTATTTTTTCTCTAATGGCAAGTATGCATGTACATGTTTGTTTAGAAACTTTGTGATGTAATCGGTATTTAATACTCGCCAGTTTTAAAAAGATATTTTGCAAATTTATGCCAGTACTTGTTTTTCTCTGTGTTTACGTATTTCATAAAATAAAGCATTCTAATGAGTAAACATTCTCGACATACAAAATGTAAAACATTGCGTTTAAGCGATGAGCAAAATAAACATGCAAGTTATTTTTATTTATTACTTTTGTGCTGTCTTTGTTGCAGTAACGAGAAAACTGAGAAAAAGAGATATAAAATGGAAGAGTCCTTAATTGAGGCTCGCGTCGGTGCATTATTTTGATTAGCTTTAAGTAAACCTGCAAGTAGGGCATAAAAACTTCTCTTCCTTTTTTTTAAAAAAAGAAAGAAAGTTTGTGCATAAGTCAGTGAGTATAACAAGCAGTTATCATTGACAGCTTAGATAAGCTTATGTTTTAAAGGGGGAAAATTATACATGCACATTTATTTAAAGAAAATAGTCCAGAAAGACAATACAAATCAAGAAAGGAACCATTACAAAACTGATATAGCGAGCACTTTTCACCCCACAACGTTCACATTATTTTTTTTTAAACAGAGAAAAGCTACATATAAACATGTAGAGGTTTTACACAAGGCATATAAAGTCTCTGCAGTAGTAACAACACCAGCAAAAGCGTCGTTTATCAACAAGACAGTGAAAATAACTGTAACGCGCGGGAATGGTAAAATAAACTTAATTCTTTGGAAGACATTTCCTTCCTGAAATGGATTTTAGCATGATTATACTTTCACTGCGGCTGTTGCTCAACGTTTTCTTAGCCCATTGTACAATCGCAGCTAAAAGAAAATAGTCCAGAAAGACAATACAAATCAAGAAAGGAACCATTACAAAACTGATATAGCGAGCACTTTTCACCCCACAACGTTCACATTATTTTTTCTAAACAGAGAAAAGCTACATATAAACATGTAGAGGTTTTACGCAAGGCATAAAGTCTCTGCAGTAGTAACAACACCAGCAAAAGCGTCGTTCATCAACAAGACAGTGAAAATAACTGTAACGCGCGGGAATGGCAAAATAAACTTAATTCTTTGGAAGACATTTCCTTCCTGAAATGGATTTTAGCATGATTATACTTTCACTGCGGCTGTTGCTCAACGTTTTCTTAACCCATTGTACAATCGCAGCTCTGGAGACGAGAAGAAGAGAGAGAGGGGGAAAGGAGAGAGTGCCTTTAATGGCACACCAAGGAGAGGTGTGAGGTTTATACGTATATATTTCCTTTACTTTTTTTCAAAATTATTTCCCTTGTAGAGGTTTACAACGGCTTTACTTACACACAGCAGCGGCAGTTGAAAATCAGCAAAAATCCTTTGCTTGCAAAAAGGAAACTCTTACGACTGCTGGTAATATTTTACACCATTCTATCTACAACTTCATCATCTCTAAATTGTGCATTTATTTTGCTTTCACATTGCACAGTCATATATATATTATGTATTTATACTACTGCTGCTGCTGCTGCTTTCACCAGCACTACTATTCTTCTAGTGCTGTGTTTTATCAGCCACGTGACTATAGAACAGTCGTTTACTAAAGTTGCTGCTTTCTCTTTGCAAAGTAGAAAGTGGAATATTTGAGTAAATATTTTACTGCAAAATTTTGTATAAAGGCATCATGCACTTGTATTGTATTATGCTGAAAATACTATACCTAAGCACGTATTAAAACAATCAATAGAAAGTATGATCCCTTAATTCCAGTTTTGTGTTTCAAAATTGTTTATTTTGCAGCACAGATACAAATACAGGGAATCGTACGTATACAAACATTATTATACCTATCTACACGCTGCTGCTTTAAAAACTTTGTCAGTTTGTTTAGCCCAACAAAGTAGGATATAGAATAATATATTATCTGTCTTTTCTATAAACTAGCTTTGTTAACTTGAAACTACTGCTATATGGCGGAGAGTCGCAATAGCTGTAGGATTCATTTTCTACCAACATGATTTAATCAACAACAACAAAACTGGATAACATTGGTTTCTGCGGTTCACTTTGGAAATAAAAGGTATTTCCAATCTTCTTCTGCGTCGTCTCTATTCAAACAATCCCAATACTATTTGATTCGTGTTTGTGTGTGGTGGCGTCATTATATTAAGATATTTTTAACTTTGTGGTTAGCTGCCTCCTCCTGCTGCCGCTGCTTCTGCTTAGGAAAAAGCTAACCCTGATAATACCTATATACAAATAAGTGGGTATAGTACTAGTAATAATAATAATAATAATATGAATGAAAGTTTTCACTGAAAAAATTTCTTTAGTTTCCCAACAAAGGCATGCATCTGAAAACAACCCTGAAAGAACAAGTATGCAAAATCTTATATGGCTGCGTGCCTGAATTTTAATTAATTAAGTATATACAATCTTTTCTCTTTATCATCATCTCATCATATCGTATAAAAAGTACAAATAAATAAATATCTTTAAAACAAGTATACATACACGGCAGCTATTTATATATACGCACCCCCAACAGCAGCAGCAACAGCACAAAACAAACTACTTGAATGCATAAACCCAAAAATGGCATGATAAATGATAAGACGAGATTTAAGTTGAAATGCATGATACGTTTTATTATTATGCTGATAACTTTGAACATTTAAAGCTATTTATATTTACGCACCCCCAACAGCAGCAGCAACAGCACAAAACAAACTACTTGAATGCATAAACCCAAAAATGGCATGATAAATGATAAGACGAGATTTAGGTTGAAATGCATGATACGTGTTATTATTATGCTGATAACTTTAAACATTTACGTGAATTATAATGATAATTTGACGCCCTTAGCGTTATTGTGTACATCGTCTTCGTCCACTATGCTTACGCCGTATAGCTTACTCTTCAAGTTTCTAACCATTTTCTCCTTTGAATTTATTGCTTCTAACAGGATCCGGGCTTGTGACTTGGGAAGAAAGAAAGAAAGAAAGAAAGTCGAGAAAAAAAGAAGACTTTGCTCCTCGCCTTTCACAACCGCGTCCATTTGGAGTAAACTTGTGTAAAGGAAAAAGCCAGCAAACAGCAGCAGCAGTGAAGTGCAGTGGTGGTAGTAGTCCTCTTCCTCGCAGCAAACGCAACACGAGGGATTTCTATATGAATAACGTTTTTCCAAGTTATCCCTGAAGCTAAATAATAATACAAGACAGAGTCCACCACTACTACACTCTACTGATACTACCTAAAAGAAACCTAAACACATAAGCTATTTACTTTTTTGTTCGCAATAATCAACTCGACTTGTGTAAATAAGTAGGATTAGTCAGCGGTTCTCTCTTGTTGCAAAGAAGACGGAGAAGAAGGCGAAAAAGAAAAGTGAAGCAGTGAGTGTAGTAATTAGGAAAAGGGGAAATTAAGAAAATTTACCTCAATGTGATTGTGAAATCCTTCAGCAAATTAATTGACAGTGTAACAACAACACAGCAGTAGTAGTCGGTGTTGTTGGTGTGTGTACTGTATACAGTAAAGTAAGCCGAGTATAATATAAAAAAAGAGAAAGTGAGGGAGGGAGTGTGGTGTGTTTTGAGAGAAGGCAAATGAAATAAAGTTTCGACATTGCATTTATCTTTTTAGCCTTTTCTGGGGAAAACACCCACACAGACACGTCTCCTGTATACACAGTGAATATATATATATATTGTACTACTAATAATAATAATGCGTAATACGACAGAGAGTGCAGCATCCTGACGAAAATAAAATAAAACAAGTATAAAGACTGACGACGGACTGCTCGAAATAATGGGAATAAAGGATTGGGGGAAATTGTAAGAGGATGCTTTGGACATGGTGCTATGGGTCGTCCCAGGTTGTCCCTTCTCAAGACGGTTTTCTCGTCACTGGGACTTGGTGACACTATTGCTCATTTTGCTGCTGGCAAGTGGAACTTTGATTAAATCCTCCAAATCTCAAAACTCACATCATTACTCTGCCTCCTCGCACCAAGTCACCACCAAGTATGGAGCCATACGGGGAGTGAAGCTGCAGTTTAGTTCCAGTGCTACAAAGCATCTCGGTAAGTTAAGTAAGCAGACAAAACAAACACATGCACACACAAAACAACACCACATTTAACTAGAATATTATTATAATAGCCGTGTTATCTTGTTATTATTACCCTTTTTACTGCACCCTTGTTTTTCTCTCCACTTTCTCCCGTTTTACTCTGAAAGCAAAATTTTGTACTGTCAGTCAGCAAATCACCTTTTAGTTGAAATAAAGCAAAGGAACGAATGCAACTACCTACTTACGTGTGTGTGTACGTCACTCACTCACAAAGAACGTCGTCGCATGGTCTACATCTCATCTTGAAAAGCTTGTAAATTCTGAGCGGAAAGTTGCATTAGCATAGTTTCACAAGTACCCAGAACGGGGAACAAAGTCCTTTTCATATACACATCATCATCGCATGACTATACATAATAACTATCTGATTGTAATATACACTCACGAACGATACGTGGACGTCCATGACGGAAGATTGAATTTGCACAAGCTTAGCAGCACATCTCTGACACATAGCAGCATAATATTAAATTCAGTGGAGGAGATTCAACTTTCTCCGCCTGTCTCATTCGCCATCACATTCACATCACACTGCTCTATCTCATAATATAATGCCCACAATGAAATCATAGCTGATAGGATATACATTAAAATAGCGCCCATACACACACACACACACACAAAGAAGATTGAACAAACCAGACCTAACCAAGAGCTACCTTTCATTTTTTTATAAAAGAAACTCAATAGAGAAAGGGAGAGAAATCTTGTTAAAAAGTATGTCAAGTGATTGAATGACTGCTTCACACAATGATGATGATGATGATGGTATACCAACTGCATGCCAGGAAAAAAAGTGAGCAAAACCATGAAAATTGCACGGTTATAGCACCGCTACGTGAGTAAGCACGTCAATGTCCATGATGATGATGTAGGTAAGTAAGTAACAGCAGAAAAAAAATATTTTGGATACGGGGAAATTTTCTCTTTCTTTTTTTCTATATCTCTTGTATGCATTCTCTCCATCACATTGAATCGAAAGAGAAGAAGAAAAAAACTGGACCACACACAGCAGACAAGCATCAATAACACGCAGAGCATTTCCTGTGTGTGCGACGTGGCATAGCGTGTGTGTAAGCGTAAAAAAAGTAGTGGATGATGATGTACCTCTTATGCAGCAGTAGAAAGTAGCATAAGCTTTTTTTATACTTTTTTTCTCTTCTTTTCAACCACTTTTCGTTACTATTGTGTAAAGTAAACCATGATCGAGATAGGTACACATGTATGCATGTATATATATATGTACATATATAGCTATGTGTCTTGTTTTCTCTTTCGCTCTTTATTCTCTCTCTCTCTCTACCCGCTACATAGTTTCTTTGTAAAAAGAAAAGAGTTTCTCTTTCACTACATTCGCCTACACTCTTGCCTTGATCGTCCCACACTCTCTCTCCCTACAACTTTTTTTTGTTCAACAAGATCCATTTCAATGGCCTGTCAAGTTTGTCAATATCAGCTCGTAATGAGCTCCTTCAACTTTTACCTTAATACCTAAGTACTTTCCGACAAGAAGGTTACATCATGAAAAGAAAGTATATAGGAGAAAGAGAACAAGAAAAAAAACTTTTAGATTCCACTACTACTACCACCGCCGCCACTACCGCCAATCTTTCTATAGTTTTTGCATTTTTCATTTTACTTGTCTCTGCGCTTCAAAACTTGAAAAGAGAGCAAGCAGAAAAATAGAGAGAGAGAAAGCTTTTTTGCAGCAAAAAATATGTATAAAGACTACCGGTTTTATCGTTACTATTAATAGTAATTTTTTTCTCGAGAAAAACCAGGCAAAAAAATGTAAAAGAAGGGAATATATTTCTACACATTTTTTAAAAAAACTTCTTGCATGATGCAGTAATAGCGGTAATAATAAATGAAAAGAGAGAAAAATAGCAGCTCTAAAAAAATCTTATTGTTAAAAGTAGGATATAGCTTAGTGGTGCACCACTACGTTATATAGGCTATACACACATCTTATATTCTTTATACGTGTGGACAAAGTTGCTACAAAAAAAAACTTGAAAAAAGGCAAAACTTTTTTTAAAAAGAAAAATATAAAGAATCGGTAGACCGTAGTAGTATTTCTTTCTGGTGTGTGTGTGCCACCACCACCACTATACTCGATTTCCTCGTACATTTTG
>JAHZMT010004195.1:0-51848 GCA_027743785.1 Sinhomidia bicolor
AAAAAAAGAAGTTTATATGATCGAGGACATTTTCTTTAGACACGCAACACGACAAGTTGAAAAATCATGTGTCATCATGTCAGCAGCGGCTAAGCAAAAAAAAGTTTATATTATTATTGGTGATACATATACATCTTTTTTAAAACCCAGCAATAACTTGAGAAATGATCATACTTGAGAATTTAACATGCGTATGGCATGCACACTTTTTGAAAAAAATATTATTATTATTTGTAATACAAAATGCATTAAAAGAGCAAGACACTTTTTGCTTTTCGTTATTATTAAAAAATAACATGTAATCCGCCAAAGAAGACAATGCAATAATAATAATAATGATAATGTAAAAATATAACGAACCTGTACAATGACACTATTTGCTTATTAATGCAAACTGAGAAAAAAATATTACTAAAGTTATAAAAAGATGATTAAAAGAATGAAAAAAAACGAAATCTCACATCGCACACAAATGCCCTGTATAAACAGTAGAGCTGTTTCTATTTCTGTATCTTGCTTATTATGGCAAAGACTGTACTAGTGGCTGGTGATAATGATAAGAAGCCAAAACCTAAAATTGGAATGTATCAGTTACCTAGACCAGAGCGTAATATGCCATCAGCAGGAGAGAGAAAAAAGAATATTTTTAGTGTAGATATTAATCATTATTTTCTTCATAGTAGTCATGCAAAAATATAATATCGCTCTTCCATTTCTTCTTCTTCCTGACTTCATTAATATTTTTGCAACGCTCTTCATTGCAAGCAATTGCACTATTCACAAACACACACACACAAATGCATATACATACTTGTACGCTATTTCTAATAATAAAATATTATATAAATAAAAATACACTTGCCAATGTCATAAACGTGTAATTCTCTGTGTAAATTGTAATCACCGGCTGCATGCATGCATGCATGCATGCAGCAGCAGCGGACAATACTGCAGTAGCACAGCAGCAGCATAGTAATAATGACACGGTAGTTCTCCAAGCATCTTTTCAATTCAAGCTCTAGCAGTCAGCTATTTTTTATTGCCATTACATGACATACTGATGGTAAGTTAAGTAGTGCGACGGACGACGACGGCGTAGAAGAAGAAGAGGATAGCAGCAGCGCGGTGAGGGCAAGAATGTGCATTTTTAATAGTCTTTTTTTTTTCTTCCACGAAAAAATGATTTGAAAAGAAAACTTTGCAATTCGACTAGTACGACGTTATCCGTGTCCAAGATGAAAGAAAAGTTGACTCTCTGTGTCTGTGTATAGTAATAGCAGAGGAGCAGCACAAAAAGGCACACAATCGTACGTACATTTTTTCGTGAACATGCAGGCAAGCAGGCAGGCAGCATTGATACCTAAGTACATATTATTATTATCCCATATTATTTTGGCACGAATCAACCACAAAGAGAAAAAAGCGTGCAAAATTCGGATCCAACTGCCAAGTGGAATGGCGTAAGAAGAAGAAGAAGACGAAGAAGAAGAAGAAGAGTAGCATTCCTCTTGGCGAATGTTGTGTATATGTATGCATTATGTAACCGGGTGATGATGAAGAAGAAGAAGTAGTAGTAGTAAAGCTGTACACAATAACTAAAAGTTGTGTGCGCGTTCCTTTTTTGCCCGTCTTTACAAAAGTTATATTATAGCTCATCTATCTATTCTAAATAATAGATTGTGTCGTTGTCGTCGTATTAAATTTTTAATGTAATATGCATAATGACATGAAATACTTGAGAGTACTGACTGAGCTAAAAAAAAACATGTATACATTTTTAA
Organism: Sinhomidia bicolor; assembly: GCA_027743785.1. Taxonomy (NCBI): domain Eukaryota; kingdom Metazoa; phylum Arthropoda; class Collembola; order Entomobryomorpha; family Entomobryidae; genus Sinhomidia; species Sinhomidia bicolor. The sequence continues at coordinate 1,782 of JAHZMT010004195.1, forward strand.
AATGTCGTCTTCTCTTCAGCAAAAAAGTGGCTTGTTCCACTGTTAAAAATATGCTATTAGCAAAAATGCGCTTCCGCTTTAAAAAGCACAGCAAACAGCAGTCTAGTTCCTTTTTATAGGAAAAAAAAACATTGTACTTTGCAGGCGGCCCTTCATCATGCCAAAGAAGAAGATGATAATGGTTATGATGAAGATTGTGTTTCATGCAAATATTTAGGTATGTGCATTATATAAATACCTACACATGTCTCTGAATGTGTGTGTGTCAATTGACACCCAAGTGGTTGTGAAATTTTTGTCACATCTTCACTCAGCTACATCCGTTTCCTAGCCCATTCTACATGTAAATGAGTATTCTTCATCCGTCAACCGTGACCATTTGCGATGAAAATGTAAAAATAGACAGGAAACTGTAACTGTGCAAAGCAAAAATAAAATCAGTCATCCTTAAGCTTGAACATCCCTGCTTCATTTTTAGGCGTCATATTTGATATATGTATTTACTGCTGTAACCATCCTTTAATATCACTCCAATAGACAATACACGTAGTTTTTTTTCAAATCTAATTTTCCATTCTGCTGCCAACCAAACGACGGCAATGACAATGAACCGTGCCTGCTGCTGCTACTGCTACTGCTGTACAATGCATTCCTACAAGCTTGTGTCGTAGAGGCAGTCACTCAAGCCAGTTGTCTGACATTTTTTCTTAAAAAAGTAATGGAACAATTATGCATTCCATTCATGGGCTTGACTTAAGCCTCCCTTTTTGTAATATTCCATCACTATCATCATCATCATCATGTCATAATAATAACAAGTGCAACTAGGATACCTGTCTCCCTCTCTGCCTCTCTTTGTTCTTCACTTTTTCAGAATAAAATAGAATGATGATGATGACTGACAACGGAGAGCAAAATCAAGTACCTATGCCTACTCACTACTTTTCTTTCTTGCTCAGTTACGTAGTGAAACAGTCTCCTCGCCATTACTACAGAACTGCGCTCTATTATATTTTTGCAACAATAATGTCTAGAACAACAATAGAACAGTAGCAGCAGCAGCAGCAACAACACTCAAAAAAGTAGCTTCAAGTACATAAGTATACATGAAATGAAAAGACAAACCCCTTCCGCTTTCCTTGTACGGTCACTCAAGCAAACACAAAAAAAGACAGGCGAGGAGAACGAATGAAAAGTTGAGTTGAATGAGAGAGGGGATCACTCTCCCTGGCTTTGTATGAAATTTTTAGTGAAAAGAGAATCAGCATTTTTTTTTCTTCAGCAAACTATGGGCAGGCAAGGTAGACATGGACGGTGATGATGATGATGATGCTGATAATAATAATAATAATAATATGACGAGGCTGCTTATAATGATAATAACGTTGATGCGATCATGATGGAACTGAATGCTGTTGAGTGAACGAAAATAGCATGAAAACCCCATCTTTATCTTGGAACAATACAAATTGCACAAAGGATTGCTGTGCAAATACTCAAGTGTGTGTATTGATACTTGCTTTTCTACGTCTCCTCGTCTCTACTGTACGTTTTATTACATGTGTTCGTTCAACCAAACGAAATCAGGTAAGATGAATTGACTAACTAAGAGAGGGAGAGAGAGAGAGAAAGGCATGGCGTGCATTAATTTACACAAGTGGACGAACGTAATAATAATAATAATAATGATCACACACATATGTACGTGTGTGGATGTGTCTTGTGTGCACCACATATTATGCCAGATGCTAAGCTTTCCAGTTACCATAATTGAAAAAAAATATATACATGCCTACATATACATATATATATATATATCCACCGATGATGGTGATAGTGATGATGATAACACTCAAGCATGTTGTATTTTGCTGCATCTTCTTGAAAAAAATACTCCTGTTCCCATATACTCCATCCATAAATATTTTTGCTACTTGTGCTGCTGCTGAACAATAGCTAAATTATTTCCAAGGTAGAGTGAATGGTCGCCGTACATTTGCCATAATATATTTATATCACTGCTTACCTATACACCAAACTTAACCCGTTTTTATAAATGTGTAGCAGAAAAGTATAAAGGGATATATAACATATAATATACATAAGGTATGCATTGTAGTAGTAGTAGTAGTAGTACAGCACAGGTAAATATACAAATCATTCATTCTTCATTCAACTATTCTCTTGTCCTATATTATTGGCACAATGAATATGGTATACCTACCTACGGGACTTACTACGTACATCAGCAGATTTACACTTGAAAAGGTAAACGGTATGGTCTGCGTGGTGCTAAAAAATGCAAGTTGAATGTGATGAACAAGCAGAATAGCAGTAGTAGAAGAAGAAGCAATGCAAATGGTCAGGCAGCCTAGGCAATCATAGTAAATTCGCATTTAAACCAGAGAGGAAACAATACGCCGCCGTTCCAATGCTTCTGTGCTCTTTGTTAGTTATGCTCTTGTTTACTGGTACCAATCAAAATGCTCTACTCCCACCATACTCACTGGTCGCTGTGTAAGCATTTTTTTTCACTACATACATACTACAAACGTTGAAATGCCTGCGTATTGCCAAGTGAGAAAAAACGGATCATTGTAAAAAAAAGTACAAGTCTAAACAAACCGCCGCTGCCACTAACTATTACTACTACTACTACTACTACTGCCACCAGCACCACCGCCACATTGTCCATTTATAGAAATAGTTTAGTGTGTATGGTGCAACTTTGTAACAGTGATATAGGAGGTTAGCAAAGTGGAGAAAGAATTGAGCATGCCAACTTACAGTTATATTACTAGTATCATTACTATTATTATTAATAGTAGTACTCTGCTATTTCACAGTACTACTAGTCAATATACTTTTTATACTGTTTATAATCCGTACTACAGTTTACTACGGGATTATTCTGATTTTTTTTGTCGCTAAATACATGTCCAACCAACTGGGAGACTAAACAGGGAAGAGAAAAAAAATGTGTTTGTTAGCATATTATCTTTCATGGACAAAATCACTAATCAGCATTGTTGTTGTTCATGTCGGCATGCTAAATGCCAACTGACAGGAGCAACCGCTCGTTCTTGATGATGATGATGATGATCCTCATCACTATGATTGCAACATTGCCACCACCGTCATCATCATCGTCACCCCAGCACATTTGATGGAAAACAGTGTTATCTTCATTTATTCCATATTACTATGTATTATCCAGCAAAGAACAGCATTCAACCGATCCACTTGCCCATTTTCCCCTGTCCATCTGTCTATCTCTCTCTTCTTCTCATCCACATCTCGAGTTTTTTGATACGTGTGTTAAAACAAATCTTGTAAAAAATTGGTTCTTGTTCCCCTCTGGCTCTGCTCGCTGCTTTGCATATATTATTATTATGATATTATGACTATCAAAAACGCTGCTGTGAGCACGCACTACAAAACATGTACATAAATAGGAATTGCAAAAATGAGAAACAAAGATTTTTTTTATCTACCTAGACTTGTTACTTGCTTTGCAGAAGTAGATGTGTACGTACCTACATACCTATGTCAGTCTGCATAATATAACGCCTTGCACTACTACTACTATACTTCTGGCGTAATCACGATGTCCTTCAGATCATCCGTTGCGTTGTTGTTGTTGTCCCCATCATCAGATCACACCACCTCCACCACCACCACCACCCAGCCCTTCTTACAATGCCTTAATGAGCACATTTTGCCCACACGTTTGACATTCATTCTTGGAAAATAACACAAACAAAACAAGTTGCATATATATACATATACCTATACCCAAACGTACCAACAAACAACATATGTATATTATCATGTAGAGCTACTCGTAATGTGCTACTCAACAGCACAAAAAAATATGAGGCTTCTGCATATGAAGTCGATTTTCAATGCAAGTTTTTCTTTTGACTTTCATGTGCACACAATAATAATATCACCAACTTTTACCGTCTCGCATGTCATACACTTGAATAATATTACTACTTACTACTACTACTGCTGCTGCTGCTGCTAAGCCATACTGTCACCGTCCCTATGCTGCAGTTGCTGCTGCTGCTGATGTTGATGACGGACGATCATGTTGGTAATGACATGAAAGGAAACAAAAAAAAACTTTTTACATAGGGACAAAAGAACAGCAGCAGCAGTGGCAAGTAAGTGCTAAAGGAAATCAGATCAGAGGACAAAAAAGGTGCACCCTTTTACCTAGTCTGTTTTCCTCCTCGGGCAAAATTGTGTGTGCTCCCATGCCCTTGTTTTTCATTTCATCATAAAAAGAAGAAATGCATAATATAAATAATATTGTAATGCGCCTTTTCCATGTTGTACATCACTACCCCTACTAGATGACGATCGTGATGACAAGGAACACCGTTGTTGCAAGAATTTAGGTATGCCGAGTTACAGCAAGCAACCTAGTTGTTGTTGTTGTTGTTGCTGTACTTGAATCTAGGGTGTGATTTTCGCCATAAGAAACTTTTTCGTCTGCTGCTCTTCTCTCACACTCCAAAACTTTTTTCATGTCTTTCTTTTTTCAAGTTTGAAAAAGTGGCAAGTCTCTTTGAATGACTTTGAGCAAATTTAACAGCACGCATGAGTGCACATCAACTACCAGTGATTCTGCTGCTACTAATATTTGATGTCGCCGTCGTCATAATTTTGTAATCTGTCCGTGTCCATGGCTTGCATGCAGAAAAAGGAGGATAATGTTGCCGACGAATGGTGATGATGTGAGTTTGCTGGGAGCATTGAATTTCCAACTGGCTGTTCATATGGCGTAATGACACGGGTACTACTTTGTATTGATGATGATGATGATGCCAAAAAAGTGATCTCATCTCTACCGACTCACACATACTAGCTATATGTTTCCCAATAAGCATATACATATTTTTTTTATCATTGCATCGCACAATTTCTTTTCATCGTCGCATTCAAACGTAAGGTGATTGTGGCGGCGACGGCGGCTGTTGATGCTCATTTGTGTTTGGACTAAAGGATACTAGAAATAATTGTGGTTTATGCACTCTGCACTCCACTTGCTCTTTTTCTCTTTTCAGCACAAGTGTGTATATTTTTCTGTATTATAATTGTGCATGGTGGCGACGATGGTATGGAATCATCATGATGATATTATGGCAAAACGAAAAAAAAATATTTTGCACAAGATGCATTAAATCCGCAAGTAGTAGTGACATTAGCGAGTAGTATTACAATTGTAGTGAATGACTCACACTTTTGCACACACTCGAACACACACAACAACAACGTGAAAAAAAGAACGGATCAAACTGCCTAATACCAGTACTATCGCCACTACAACAGGCTGGTTTTCGTAGTAAGTAGTGGCGCTGCTGGTTTCTCTAATATTTTCCTAGTAGATATTGAACAAGCAGTATAGTAGTTACACAGTATGGAGTACAGCATTGAATCATCGTCATCATCATCATCATCATCTTGATTGCCATCATTTCATCTCGAAGTTCACCAGAGCCACTGAGCAAAAAGATGTTATGATTGTAGTACAAGTAAGTAGTACTAGACAAAACAGATGAATACGAAGGCGAAGAGTTTTTCTTTTTCAAATAGAAAAAAAAACTCCTCCGTGACTTTTACAAAGAATGCCAGTTAGCCAGACGGTGCATGTACGAAGCAAAAAGAAAGAGAGAGAGAGAGAGAAAAAAAGGAGAACAATGAAAATAGTATTAATGCTCTTGTGTCCATCCATCCATCTAACTATTTATCCATCGGTGCATACACGACTCGTCCTCGTCGTTAGTGCTTTTTCTTCTTGACATCGTCATATGTTATGCTGGTGTACAACGTGTAAAGGAGTCATGGCAGAGAAGAATGAGAACAAATGGTAGACAGGATCATAATAATATAACCGTGTCATTTATATATTGCAAGTGTGACAGTCAGCGGGAGCAGCAGCAGCAAAAGCGCATATTATGACAAAAAAAATTCAATGATGGTGGTGGTGGTGGATGCTAGTAGTATTTGTTATTGTGGCAGAAGTAGTAGCAGCAGCATTGGTGGTGGTGGTGGTGGTGGGCATAAGGTAGGTAATCATAAGGCACATGTACAAATAGGCATATAGCTGCTGCTGTTTCTGCTGCAGCCACCACGACTAAAAAGACCATGGTTTGTGTGCCTGTGTGTGTGGGCACAACAAAAGCAGTGCGGTAGTAAAATGGGAAGAAAGAAAGGAATAAAGAAGGAGAGAGAGAGATAAAGAAAGAAAATAAAGTCGGATGACGAACAAGATTCTTTTTGAGGGAGACCAGAAGAAAACGGACTACTGAAAGAGGGAGAGGGAAAAAGAGAGTCATGTTTGTTCAGTTGTTCCAATACCAGTGCTATTAGAGAAGTAACTAAAGTGGTTGCACTGGTGGTGGTGGTGGAAAGTAGTAGTGACCGTGTTGATGATGATAATGTTTTAAAATGCCAAGTATGAAAAGCGCATGAGCTTCAGCAGGTTACTAGTCGCTACTATTACTACTTACTACTATTTCTACTACTACGACTACTACTACATACTACTATGCAATAATATTGTTGTCCACTGTTTTTCTGTTTGTTTGTGTGTGCAAGAGAGAGAGAGAGAGAGAGAGAGAAAGAGAGCTTTTCTTTCTGTAAACAAGCACGGACTGGAGACGGATGTTTGATTATATCATGAATTTTTTTAGGTATTGCCAATGCCACGACAGCGTTGCCAACATTTAAAAAAAAGCTATTTGTTGGGGTGGTGGTTGAAGTAGTAACGTTTATTTACACATTTACAGGTGAGCACGTGATTAAAAGGGTACATTAGTATGTAGGCAAGGATCGGCAATGCAAGTGAGCAGTATGAAAAAGAAAAAAAGAGGAAATTACATGTTCCTTTTTCAATTTTTTTTAGAATGATAGCGACAATGAATGTTTCCGTTTCTAATCTATTGTTGCTTGCTCAAGACGTAATTTTTGTAGCATTGTTATAAACTAACCATTGCAATTTACTTTCATTTTTAAAAGGATGCTCGTAATATTTTTAGTGATTTTTAATGGAGATACATGCGGAGCTTCTAGTAATCTACATCTTATTACTACAATCCCTTTCAAAGTTCTTGTCAACTGACTTTCACCAAAGTCTGGACATTTCACCGGGAGCAACGCTCACCTCTATATCCCACAGCAGTAACTATGAACCTCTTTTTTTCGTACCTTACTCTATTTTCATATCATCATATCGCCTTTTCTACCCAAAAAAAAAATCTTCTCCCTCTGTTTTTGTGCTACACATATAGGCACATACATTTTTTTACCCCTTTTTCTTCCACTTACAACAACAACTAGTACTACTACTCCCACTTGCTCTCTGTTACCCCGCTGCTGCTGTAATATGTTCTTTTTTCTTCCTTTATTATTGTCCTCTCTTTCACTCTTCTTTCTCTCTCCATTTTCTCTCTCTCTTCCAGCTTCTTTTGCCCAGCATGCAGCTTTTAAATTCATAATAGTACGCTCCAAGTTGCAAACTTGCACAACAAGAAAGAAAGTTACACACACACTCAGACACACAGAGAAGAAACACAAGAAGGAAACCCTTTCCTTTTACAACTTCCACTCTATTATATATGCCATACTTTTCCATGGCCGTTTGCATGTGTGCTGCTGCTGGTGGTGGTGGTGGTGGTGCGTTTAGTTTCTTGTTGTTGACTTACAAGACTGAAAAGGAGCTACCACACAGGACCGCTATTACTCCTACTGCTGCTCTTCTGTGCATTCAACTCATGGTCCATAACAACAGCAGCAGCAGCAGCGGCAACACTCATTGTATTATAGTAGCCATTCATGGAGCCCTACCACTGCAAAAGTTGCCATTTACTTGTTTCCACATAGGGCTGGCTACCAAACACTATTAAAGGTCTGATATTGCTCTGCTTCTTTTTTTGCAAATATTTATTATAACAAAGACTACCTAGAGTTTCATAACACTTCTTCTGTTACGTGCGTGTTTTTTCTTTCTTTCTCTCTCATTCTCCGCTCCAAAAAGATGTGTTGGCCTTCCTTCTGTTTTACGTGTAAGCTGGTCTTTAGTGTGCATTAGTGCCAGGTTCAAATACAGCAAAGAGGTACCACTGCCACTGTTTCTACTACTACCAACAAATGAAACAACGCTCGTCGTCATAATCAAAATCAACACTGTAAAAAACATATCAAAGCATATCATCATATTATTTATATACCACATCACATAGCCGCTGCGCCACCACCACCACCAGTGGTAATACTCTTACATCGTGGTGTTCATTCCGTGCCAATGCTCGACAACGTCTCACTGCAAACATTGCATTTTTGGTGTAGCCACTGCCACTGCTACTGCTAATACTGCCACGACTTACTAGAAAACGTATCCACTACCCCTCTGTCTTTCTATACGCTACTCTGTGGCTATTAGTGTTTTTCTGCCATTTTCGTGGTCATCATATCAGCAGCTCAGCTAGTTTCATCAAATCTCACGGTTTGGTAAATGGTAAAATCTTGGTTTTTCTCATCCGCCGCACACTCCACTGCTGCTGCTGCTGCTGCTACTCAGCCTATTCATTCTCTTTTTACTACACACATACATATGCACATACATTCCATTCGAATACTATATAACCATGCACACACACACAGCTTAGCCAGAAATGTGAATGCAGAGAGGAAAAATTGATGGAAAACAACAATAACACCACACACAGAATCTACTCATAGTTTACACACACACATTCATTGCCAATAACGTGTGTGGCGGAGCAAGCCAGCAAGCATGCAAGCATGCATATGGCAGGAGCAGCAGAGGAGGAAAATCCACATTTTCATCCTCATCGTCATCCACACAAAAGCCGTCTATAGTCAAATGCAAACAAACACCACCACATATAGCGTCTGTTGTACGTATTAAAAATGCGCTGTCGAGAAGTACGTAAAGTTAAATAGTCTAAGCATCTCCCAATGTTCTTCTCTTTCTACCCGTCCACGCTAAAGGCAACAAAGCATAAAAAGTCTACAATATCATATCACACACACGTATAACACATACACAGTTCATCATTATCTTCATCATGGTCAATCCCATCCTCATGGCTCCTACAACAACAGAACAGCAGCAGCAGCGTATCTGGCACTGTAGCAAGCAAGGAAAATAATAACCAAGTAAAAAGCAGTTTCTTCTTCAGCTTTGCTCATTTTCCCTGCCTCACTTGCTAACTCACCATCTCTCTCTCACTCTCTCACTCATAGCCACAAAGCTGGTGACTGCTGACGGACTACGATTCTGCTGCTCCGCTCTTCCCGTTTACTTTACCTTACAAGAAAAATCTTTTTGAGAGCTTCTTATTCTCTCCGTTCTCTTTTCTTTCGCCTGCCGCTTACATTCACAAATGTCGTTGTGTCTACATGTAAGTTGAGTGAGTACGAAGAAGAAAAAGTGTGTCTACCTATTACTACTACTACTATTACTGCTGCTTTTGTGTGAAGTTTTTTTTAAAAGAAAAAAAAAGAACATACAGGAGAGTGAAAAAGAGGAAGAAGACAATACAAGATATACTATATACTATTATTATTATTATTACACGAGAAGAAAAAAAACTAAACACTACACATACATATTATTGTATAAACTGTACGTTTTTACTACAGGACAAGACGTAGAATAAGAAAGAAAAAAAAGAAAAAAAAATAGAGAGAGAGAAAAAAAACTATCATATCATCCTCGTCATCATCACCATTATCTTCTCTGGCCCATCTCTTCTCTTTGGAGCTTGTTCTCTTTCTATCGGTTGTAAACGGGGGAAAATAAACCACCACCACGCAACAAGAAGATCAGCAGAGAGTTGAGTCAGTACAACATTGTTACTTAAAGTTTACTTCTTACTATCAATGCAGAGTCTTGCGTACGTACGTACTACTAGTACGGCATCCACCACTACTTCTACCGCTACTAATATGTAACTTTGTGTAGCACTCGCGCTACAACTACGTACCTATATATATACGTTCCCAGTTGGTACAACTTGATTGCTATAAAGCAAAATATATTTTGGCTGAGCACAACAGCAGAAGAGAGAAAAAAAGAGTAAATAAGCTTGTTCCTCGTTTTCTTGCTCCTTTTTTACCCTTGCTTCTGCTGCTGCTATATCGCCACCGTTTCGGTGGAACCACAGCGCGACACAATGTTAGAAAAGTAAATAGTATTTAAAATGTCGTAATTAGTTTACCATTATCACTTTTTTGAAAATATTTTTTTTCACGTTTGCATTTCTTTCTCTTCTGCTACATATGCAAGCGGTGGGATGCTGCTGCTGCTGCTGTTGATGATGATGACGATGAGGACAATGATGTTAATGACCATTTCTTTTTGCTTCTCCTTTGAAAAAAATATACATACTCATTTTTGCCCTAATAAAATTTTCTCATAGAAGAAAAGAAGAAGAAGAGAACAGAGAGCATTTGAAAGTGGTGAGAAGAAAAAACAAGCAACAAGATACATACCAAGGATAAGAAAGGGGAATAATACAAAGATAAAGTCAGAGTCGGTTTAGTTGCATGCAGAAAAAGGACGAAGAAATAACACAATAATGTAAAGTTGAAAAAGTTTGCCGTACAAACTCCGTGTGAGAAAGAATAAAAAAAATGTATCAATGATATAACATTATAACTGCTCTCCTCTTCTTCTTCTTCTTCTCCGTCATTATCATCATCATCATCATCATCTTGCTCATCATCAGTATCATCATCATAACGTCAACAGTAAATACTGCAAAAGCAGAAAAAGGTTACGTCCACAACAACGACGACTACAATTTACTATAATATATATACAGCGTACAGAATTTGTAACAATATTAAAGTTAGCGCACGTCAGTCAGCCAGCAACCTTTCTTCGTCGTCGTGGTTGTAATATTTTTTAAAGTGTACTCATCACACACACACAGTCAGTCAGACAGACACATAGGTACAACACACATTGCACTCACAGAACAGAGTACATAGATCAGAAAAGGAGATGTTCACAATAATGGTCAATGCATAATAGCAAGACAGATTATATATGTAATATATATACATATTGTATATTGTATAGAGAGGAGCAAACAGCAGGCTAGCTCACGGCTCTCGCGTCAAGTCAAAAAAAATAACAACTTACAGCATTGGTGTTTTTTTAGTGTTTAGATTACTACAACACGACGGAAAAAAGACACTATCCGTTTTCCTAGCGTAATAATAATAGGTAGATAGTTTCTACTCCGCATAGTAGTAGTACACATCACATCACATTGGAGCCATCAAACGTACAGAGACACACGTAGAATGAGAAAAGAGAGAAAAGACAAAACAGCAACGAGTAAACAACATTATTTCTAAGTAAGCGGAAGAAGAGAAGTAGGAATTAATTTTTTTACAGAAATTATCAGTAATAATAATAGTAGTAGCAAGTAGTAGAGAAAGAAGGAGAAGAGCAATAATAATATTAATAATAATAATAATAATGTAGGGAAACAGTTAAATTGAAGAGAAAAAGAAAAAAGAATCAACACAAATTTAGATAGAAATCAATCAACGTTTCATGACACGACGAGAATAATATATTACTACTAGTTCTACAAACACTCATTCTCTCTCACACACACAGAGAGACAAGAACATCTTTCATCTAGCTGATTAACACTGTACAAAAGACAGAAAGTGCACCTTTCATCTCAATTTGTTATTTTTGAAAAAATACAAAAAAAAATTTATATAAAGGTATGTATGAGTGGAGAAAAAAGGCGCATAGAAAAATACTGGTAATAATAATAATAATTTGTAAATAAAACATTGATTTCCAAATGGAGATCATTTCTGCTGAAAGTAAAAAAAAGTTCGATTGATGTATTGTATTGTTGTTTGCTGGAAATTGTTTGGCATCATCTGAAAAAATACGGCGAGAAGTTTTCAAAAAATTCCTTTTGATCTTTGGTAATATTACTATTGCTGTGTTTATTATTATTATCCTGGCGTTTGTGCGAGAACAAAGGAATATCATTTCTGGAAATTTTTCTCCTGTCAAAAAGCTGTTTTCAAAGTGTTTAAAATTAAATTAGAGTTTTTGATCAGTTCCCTTCTACTTTGGATATGTCAAAAGAGGGAAAGAAATGTTATTTTTCCCTTGCTATTGCAGGTAAATCCAATTAAGTAATTCAAGGGTTGTAGTAAATAGGATGGTAAATAAAGTTTTGTGAAAAGTTGTCTGCCTTTTATTTAATCAAAAGAATGTTAGCTTGTGAGAGTAAAGTGAAAAATAATGATTAGAGAAAGTAGTCTTTTGAAAGAATCGTCTTATTTTTTTTTAGATAACCGAGTTACTCAGTTTAATGGAATCGTTATAAAACGGCCGCCTTTTTATTCCATTACAAGTCAAATGATTATTATTATTATATATATTTGAGAAAGTCTATAATTATTTACAGGAATGGTATTTGAAAAAGTTGTCCAAATGTGCTCACACGAGAACAAGTGCGTCAAAACGAAAAGTTTTTCGGAAATTGAAATTAAAATATAATAATTGTTCAGCGAATGAATGTGTACAAAGAGTATTTTAGCAAAAAAAAAGAAAGAAAACTGTTATTACTTTTCTAGTTTTTGATTTCACGGCAAGAAAGTAATAATGAGTGAATATGTGTTTGATGTGCATGTGAATTGAAAGGAACGGGTGTGCTATCGCTATCACCCATTGTCGGCGTTAACTTTTCTTCAAAGCAAAAAAAAAATATTTTTTTTTTAAATTTTCTAAAACCTACGCATTGTTTTCCAGTGTATTAATTGTGTGAATGTGCCCAATTGAAAGTATATCTTCCACGGCATCTCAATTTATTGGTTTATTTGCATACGTCAAGGCAATATTTTTTGGAGGTGTAATGTAATTGCAGGTTTCAGTTTTAATTGGTTTTTTTTACCAATTCGGTCTCTCTCTCTCTTTATTATTACGCAATAGCGTTACAAATTGCTCATCAAGATAACATCTAAAAAGATGTGCACGGTTGTGAAAGAAAATGCAAATCAATGTTTTTTTGCTAATCATAGAGTTGAGCAGTAGTTGTGAAAATGTAAAACGGTAATGTGTCCTTTACTACACATACCATAAGTATATATGTATAAATTGTCAGGCGGATGGAAAAAAAATTTTGTTTTTATTATCACTGTCGCTAAATTACCATTTTGTTATGGCATAAAACAAATTTAAAAGCAAAAGTTATCATTAAATATTACCATTCTAGCAAAAAGAAAATTAGTGATAATTCAAAGGGGTTTTCTGCGTTTGAAAATGGTAAAATTATTATAATTTTTGTTATTCTCTGTATTATGATAATATCAACGGGAAAAATATTCTAATGATTTCTTTTTGTTTTGCGCTACAAGCGCTTACAATAATCATTTCACCTAGTACATTTTGTAACACTTGAGGCATTTATAGAGTATAGAAAAAGTGAGTGTGTTCATCTGTGAGTTGAGAAAATTGAAAAGAAAAACTGTATAATATACAGTTTAACAAACGTTGTTTCTGTACTCAAGTTTCAACAAACAAACAAGACACTTGTTTTGGAATGGCAACAAAAATGTGCAGTGCAATTTGTGCGAATATATTTGCCGTCATCATCATCATCATCATCCTTACAGCAAATTATCTTATTGTTTAATTATGTTTATTAAAGTTTTTTTTAAAAACCCAAATAGTTTGGACAGTTAACTACATTTAAAGAGTCGTGACTTCTAAAAGCAAACAAGGAAATGGAGCAGCAATGGGTAACTGTAGAGAAACTAGCTTAATATGCTTGCGTACTTTCTAGTAGCTAATAAGGAAAATGCATTCATTTGAGTTGGTTGATATAGTTTAATCACACCAAATAGCATACTGAGTAAGCTCTTTGTATACAAACATGATCCTCTTGGTCATCCGTCATCGGATCATCAAAACGGAGCACATAGTGATCGGTCTCGAACATGGTAATATAAACACAGTGTACGTCATCATCACTGCCGCCGCCACTATGCACAGTCTATACTGGCAGGCAGGCTTATGACATCACCATTGTCCTCAAGTTACACAACTTCTTAAGAAAGAGTGCAAAATTTCCAAGAAGCTCTCTTTGACCCTTTTAGCAAAGTTGTTGTTGTACTTGACAAATTATTATCTTTCAGACTTTTGTCTTATTTTTGAGCCGACAAACTACTACTACTCCACTACCAACAATATCCGCAGCAGCGGTAGCGGTAGCAGTAGAGCAGCAGCAGAGAAAAAGGAATTGCATTTTGTCTGGAACTTGATGATGGATGGTGATGAGAAAAGAGAGCACGTTCTACCTAATATTTTTTTTGCCAATGCATGCATACTGCCTATTTATTTATTTATTATTACAGGAAGAAGGAACGTTTCACCGAGCAGCAAATTTTGGTCTCATATTTCCCACTTTCCAAAAAAAAAGATCCATACGTTTCAGTAAAATGGCAAGTAGTAAAGAGAGCAAATAAGTCAGTATAGTAGTAGAAAGGAATCAGCAGAGAGACGATGATGATGATGAGGATGACGATCTAGTACAATCATATGAACATGACTCATTCTTTGTCATGTTCATGAATGTTATTGCATGTATGAATATATATATATATATATGTTTTTTTTATTATTACCAATGTCCTATTATTATGTATCAGTACTTCCTCTCCTCACACACGGGAGAATGCATTCTACATGGGCACATAATAAAAGTAGTAGTAGTAGTAGTACTGCTATATGGCAACAAAAATAAAAATAAATTTTTTCCTCAAGAAGATAGAGACTGGCACGAAAATCCATTAGCAATATTTTTTTTTCTCAGCTTTTCTTGTGCTCAACATCACTGTGTGTTAGCATTCGCCATCGTGTTGTTTGGTGGACCTACTGCTCCTCTGTTCCTTTGTGCCATGCTTCTCTATTGTCTCAGGGAAGAAAACTGCATCGCATGTTGTCGCATGTCATCATAATTTTATCGTCGTCCTCCACAAAATGTGCTACATGCCTATATGAAATTATCGTATTACGTACAAACGTAGTACTTTAATTCATTTCCTTAGTCTGTTGGTGATTGTCTCCTATTGCTGCTGTTCCTGCTGCTGCTGCTGCTGCTACTACTACTGATGCGTATACTTCTTCTCTCTTGCTGATTGGATTACAATTTTTTATGGTTTTGCGATAGCACAAGACAGCAGCACAAGTGCCTTTATATTCGTGTACTGATGATAGTGCTATTGTAACGACACAAAAAAGGAAATTGCTGATAATAATAATAATAATAATTGAAGTAGTATGCTTAAGCAGAGATCTTTAAAGAAGATTGAAATAAGTAGCTTTACTTTGGAGCACTGACCTAGTAGATTGCACTGTGTGTGTAGTGTAGCATTTAGCTGCTTTACTTGCATTTACATAATTTCATTACTGTTGTTTTGTTGCGAAAGAAGAGCAGAGAGCTGTTCTGTAGCAGTCAGTTTCAGTTAAATCCTGCAGAAAAAGAGGACATGAAATAATAAAATCTGAACTAATTTTGCTTGTCGAGTCATTTCAAATGACACTATAAGATTGCAGTGTACAAAACTATGTCGTATATGAATACACGTATGTTATGCTATCATATTTATGTTACGGTAATTTATAATTTCGGGTTGCTTTCTGCTGTGCTGTTAAGATGATATTATTATGATGCTTGTCATAATAATCTGTGGTATATTGGTTTTCGGCGCACAGTGCAAGATTCTGGCAATGTATACTGCTGCTGCTGCTGCTGCTACTGCTCTGCTGAGCTAGCAAGCATGCTACTGCTCGACTTTTTTCACTGCTTGTATATCTAGCTATTAAAAAGTCATAAAAATGCAGAATTTTTTTGGGAAGCAAGTGTACGGTGCATTAACGATAGCAATAAAGAACGAAACATTAACCTTGATTTGCTAACTGCCAGAGGGCAAAGCAAAAAAAATTTTGTGAGAAATAAAATATTTTTGTATTAAATATCAAAAGTTAAGACAGATAAAAAAAAATCAGAAATTGCTTGTATAACTGTCAGGTTTCCTTTGATTGCTATACTATGGGATTCTACAAATTCGATTTTTTAAAAAGAAATTACTTTTGTTCGACGTGACAATATTTTGTCGTACTATATTTTGTTACACAGTCATCCTCATTTTTGTCACCTTTATTAACGCACTTCATTCTTTTAAATTATTCTTATTAATAATGTTGTGATGACACACATCACTTAGCTCAAGTGCATCATCCTACTTGAGAGTGTTTTAGGTGGCAACATTTGCTGCAGCAAAAGTAATAAATATTATACATACGCGACAATGATGGAGTAGAGCATCTCTATAAAACTTTGGTGCAACATGACTATATGACATAATCCAACTGCTAATAAAAGTAATGTTGTAACAACAATAGCAAACTTGTGCTGCAAAAAAATAATAACCAACTCAAGTACAAGTTTTGAACAGAAAACAGAGGGAAAAAACTGTTCTTGTTATTGCTATAGTTGATGTTGTTATGAAAAGGAAGTAAGCGGTATAAGCATCGTCATCACAATTCATCATCCAACTTGAGCACTTACTTGACTTGCTCATTACTTATTTGTTGTTGTTGTTGTTGTTAGTATTCTGCTGCTGCTTGCTGCTACTGCCTCTACTTTATTTACCATTTTTTTTCAAATGTGCCATTATTACACAAGGAGTATGTAGTAGTACATTGTCATTCACTTATCCCCTCAACCCATTGCAAATTTTATGTGATGCAGTTATAGTGCACTCAATTGGTTCAGGTATTTGGTGCAAAAAAATGCACTGAATAAAATAAAATAAAATAATAATACACGTAAATACTCTCTTGCAGTTTGCATGATGAATTTGCAGTATTTTTTATGCCTTTTGTGTAGTTTTTAAACGTGATTTACATTTTTTTTATCTTGTAGATGAGGAGGACGTTTCAGATCTCGGTTTATTGCTGCAGTAGTAGTAGTAGTAACGTTAGAGTACAAACAAAAACCAGACATGCACATGAGATAATAAAAAAAAAATAATATACATACATATTTTTTTTTGCAAAGAGCTACTATACTACCTGCCATCCAACAATAAAAAAACCATAATGATCATGCTATATAGTAGTGGTGATTTGATGGTGAAGTCCAAGTCATGTAGTAAATACATATAATGCAGTTAAGTCTCAGACGTATGAAAGTACACAAGTTTGAAAAACTGTACCATTTGGGAGATAAAAAACCAATTGTAATTGTTTAGTATTATTTGTTTTGTTGTTGTTGGTGGTAGAAGCAAACAGCAATTTTTGCTACTACTGTGATTTATTTACTGAAAGTATCAATACAATTATTTACGTTCGTTCAAGCAGAGGTAAAATAAGCACTTAAATATTTCAGAAACATTATTTATCAACATTGCTGCGAACGCCACCAATAATACCACCAACATGTAGCAACATTTACTGTGTAGTACAAATTGTTAGTACGTTTATTAAAAGGCAAAAAGATGCAGACAAGTTTTATAGAAAAACCTATACGTGTTTGTCTGTCTGTCTGTCTATCTGCGCATTCTTTTTTTTCTGAAAACCTTCATAGTTTTATTTTCCCAAATATATTACTAGTACTAGCATGTTCTTATAATCGAGTTTGAAAACCGGGATGATCAGTAAACTCCAATTTATATGGAAGGGGAAAGCTCCCAAAGGGCAGATATTTAAATTTTTATTGCAGCTTCCTTTACAAACCTAAACCTTAAGTAATGTTTGCTCAAGAATAAATTATTCATAATTAACTGTTTGAAAACTACATAGAGTGTAGTTCAAAGTTTGGAAAATTGGCAATTCAAAACAATTTCAAGCTTTTTTTCTTTCGCGATTTCTCTGTACTTTGTTTGTTTGGCATACTATTATTACCTTTTGCATGCAGTTGCTGTGGTGGTATATACACAGTCATATTGCACCTAAATCTTCGATCATTTTGACTGAGCCTTATCTACCCATGTACCTACTTGTATTTGCGTAGCAAAGTATTTACGAAGACAGGTGTAACAAGAGGACATGTATACGATTGCAATAAAAATTGTAGCAGCAGTGGTACACAAGTACAGCAGCAACAGCAAAATGCAGAAACAGAAAAGTGTGTGATAAATTGCAAGTAGGCATATGTGCATTTTTAGTAAGTTGTCACGTCTTTTCTTTTTTTGTGCAGAATGCTTGTAATGAAATACGCCTAGACTATCTCTCTCTCTCTCTCTCTTTACTTGGCATTCTCCACGCACTGGGTTAATAGTTAATACTCCTCTTTTTTTATTAATATTTCTTTTTGAAGTTCATGCTATGATATGGATTACACTTGATTGCACCAGCAGCAGCACCAGTAAAAGGGTAGAGAGATAAGATCCTTTTTCATTGTGAATATAAAACCACGACAGCAGCAAGAACAACAGTGTCAGTGGAGCTTTTTTGTGTAATTCACCAGAGGAGGAAAAACGCGTTAATATAAATAATTACGTGATGTACACGTACCAAATATTTATCATGAGAATGCTACTACCACCACCACCACCACTACTACTACCACTACCACACGGCGTAATATTATACACACACACACACAAGCTCTACTTCGATGATTACACTATTAGGTATAATATAATAATATGTAGGCAGAGTCCAAAGTAACAAACCAGCAACAACGCAGTGGTTTTTCACACCAGAGCGTAGAAGAAAAATTGAGGAAAAATCAATATTACATGTGAATGCACATACAAAATGTATATATTTGTTGTGAGTAAGCATTAAAATTATCTTTGCAAGTGTACATACTCAGGTAAAATGTACGCCATCACATGAAATAGCACTTTATTTATAATATTTTGAAGTTGTACACACGAGAAACGTGATGCAACGTATTTGTCACTGCCATCATCATTATCAATGGAGTAGTAGTGGTGGTAGTATGTTGACTTGAGATGGAGTGAACGCCACATTTTTAAAATGTTAAGGAAATAATAGGCATACAAGAAAACAAAGTGAATTATGAAACGATGATTCATTGCGTATTATTATTATTATTATTGATTCATAAAGACAAAATACAAATATGAAATGACAAATCAGTTGGACTTGAGGGTAGCGATAGCGTACATCTGTGCCTATGCTTTCTTTTATGTTGAAAACCAAAATTAATGAACATACTATTTCGTTTTCTGCGAGTGTGCAACAGTAATTTTGTATCTTTGTATTTTTGTGAGGAACTATATTGAGCATACGTATTTATTTACAAGGCAACAACACTTGACAAAATGATACGGCCAGTTGTATGAGTATATACACGGATATCAGCGACAGCGAGCTTTGTCTGCTTCTTTTGTAAATTGAACAGGCAATTTGTAACACACAAACGTTTAGAAATGCAATTTATTTGCTGCGGCGGCTCTTGCTACCCTCTCTACTACCACTATATTGCGTCTCGCAAGACAATCATTTATTTTTTTTTTCTTTTCCATTTCCTCCTGATGAGCCATGGCAAGCATGCATGCCGCAGCATATAGTAGAAGGCATTTAAATTAGAGATGACGTTAATTGGTGATGGTGATCATCATCAAGTTTATAGGTACACAGATATAACTATAGGCTGCCAGCTCAGCAAAAACAACAACAACGGCAAGCTAATAATGCGCATTGTTGATTTTCACTATTGATACTATCTGCTACCAGCTTACCAAAGTTGATTGGCGTGTGTTGCGTTTATTTTTGAAATCTTGGATGAAAAAAAAAATAATCAAAACAGTAGCAATGGCATTGCTACTCTGGCAGTGCTGTGCTGAAGGGAAGTGGCTTAAGGAAAAAAAAAGGTCGTTGTGGTGTTGCGTTGTTGTAGTTCAAGTAATTTTAATAGAAAATGAGGAGCAATATTATTGCTGATGCTACTACTACTGGTTGGCAGGTTGAGAGAACTCAGCTGTAATATAGTTTGCGTGGTGTGGTTAATGACAATTTGTTTTGGGAGTTGCAGATGCGTCTCCTCTGACTCTACTCATTATTCTCTGAAAAAACCACCATATCAACGTCAACCAGCGTACACGTTTATATAGTACCGTAAAATGAAATTGTACTATTATTATTGTTATATCGATGGCACAGCAGCGTTTGCAGCACAACCAGCAGCAATGCAATGCATGGTAGCTAGCAAGCCAGCAAGCAAGCTTCTAGCTAAAATAGCAAAAAGAGACTCGAGTGACTCGACTGCCATTCATACAATGCATGGTAGCTAGCAAGCCAGCAAGCAAGCTTCTAGCTAAAATAGCAAAAAGAGACTCGAGTGACTCGACTGCCATTCTTCTGAATTTGTAGCAAAAAGAGTGTGTGTGCTCAACAGAGAGAGCATTTCTTTGAGAACTCGAATGCGACTTTTTTGTACTAATACCGCTTGTTTGATACGTTTAATGCCTTCTTTTATCTCTCTTTAAGATGTACTATACATAATTTAAAATGCGTAAAAAAAATGTGCGGAGGAGGAACACAAGTACGAAATAGGAGAAAACGAAGAAGAACAAGAAGAAGAACAACAAAGTTGCATACAACAAACTGCTATTATGCAGCGTGCCATAAAGCCTATAAAGTAGCTAGTTTATCCATAATGTCTGTTTTTCAAGTCTGCTCACACACAAAATATTGCATTGAGAACAGATTGATTTGATGTGTTGTTTCTTTTTACTGTAGCAAAAAATAGAGAAGTACGAGGGAGAGAATAAGAGAGGCAATATGAGAACAAGAGAGAGAGAGAGAGACGAGAACAAGCAAGTTAATAATGAGCTGGCTAGATTACTTTTTTTTAGGTTGGCTAAAGAAGTTTAGTTTTCATGTGTTTTTTAACATCACACCCATATATGCAGCAGCACTATACATATGTGCCACCTCGGCCATCACACTCACTTAATAGCCAGCAGCAGTATATGGATAATGGCAGGAGAAGAGAGAGAGAGAGAGAGAGAAAGAGAGAAAAGTAGATTAGGTATTTGAGTAAATCCACCCATTCATGTAGTAGTATCTCCCTCAACCCAGGATTATGTGTCGGGAGGAGAGAGAAATAACCTGTACATTTGCATCATCTTCCTGCTTTTCTACGTCTCTTTTCTCGCCTTCATCGTTCGTAAGCGCGTTTGTATTCGAACAAAGAGCAGAATCTTGTTCTTCTAAAAGGAATTATATTATTGGAGGTAAAATGAAAACGTTTTTTTCGCTCTATACTAGTATGTCTGTGTGTGTACATGCAGCTCTGCTATCTATGTACGATTGGGTGGTGGTGGTAGTGGGGGAGGAAAAAAAAGCTGTGAGCTTTTTTTGATAAGTAGACAGCACGGCAGACGACATCATCATCATCATCGTCATCATCGAAAGCACATTTACGTCTAAAAAAGTGTTGGTAAACTAGATCCATCTCATCCATTTACTATTTTAGAGAAAAAAAGAAGAAAAGTTTAAGCTATCTTCTTGTTGCTCGTGTGCTATCCTTTTTTCCCTATATAAGCGATGAAAAAAAAAATATTCAAGTTGAAAATATTATTACGGGCTTAAGCAACTTTGTAGAAAAAATCCATTACATGCACACATGTAGAAACTTTAAAAAAAGTCGGGGCTGCATACTCGCACTCTCTTCAAACAGATAGATAGATAACTAGGTAGTTAGAAAAGGAATGAGTTTTTTTTCTCTCTCTCTCTGGAATGGATGTAAAGAAGAGTAAATTATTAGAATTTTTCTCCAGGAATGAAAAACGAACTGCGACCGAGTTGAGTTCATGGCATGTGGTGGTGGCGTGGTGATATATTATTACGTTTAAAAGTGGAGGTGGTGGTTGGCTTGGTTGAGTAGGACTTCCTATTTTGTACCGATTACATGAAACTATGTAAGTAATGTGTGTGTGGAGTGGAAGTAGCTTCATCCTTTGCCTCTAAAAAAATATCATCCTTGTACTTTACGCATGTATGCATGCCTACACGCTCACACTACCATTCAGGAGCACGATGATGATGACGACCGTTCTAAACTTGAAAGTAGTGAGAAAAAAAATTCACTCTCTGTCTGCACACCAAAGACACTATTCGATTAGATGAGAGTTTGAGAAAAAAACGATGTTTTTTGAAAGAGTTGAAAAAAACATTACTAACTGTTTAGTTTGACTCTACATATCCAAAAGAAAAACCACAGTTCAATTCTCAATGATAATATATTGTGTAGAGGAGAAGAGAAGTGTGGAGTATTACAAAAAAATTGGTGTTCCAGCATCAGCGGTTTTTTTGGCTTTTATTACTCCTATTAGTAGGCTGTATTTTTTCTCTTTCTCTTCGTACTATTTTCTAACTGTGTATTATATTATTATCCATCTATCCGTAGGCTTTTCAAAACCGTAGGATTGTCTAGTATTCAAGCAAAAGTATTTTGGTTAAAACGAAACGAAGGGAATGTTGATGATGCCGATGATGATCGTGTTCGAGAAAAAAAAACTCGTGATTAATTAGGACTTATGGATGTGCTTTACTCCCATCATCATGAAGAAGAGGTTGATGGCATAGTCATTTCCATTGCGTCTTGGTGAAATATTTTCTTGTACAGTAATAAAAATACAAAGAGACAAACAAAGTCTTCAAGATATTTTTTTGCTGTCTTCACATACATATTTACATGCTTTGTGAAATGCGCAAATACTTTGAAAAATCGGAGGGAAGATAAAAAGGGCACAAGTTTGAAAAAATACATACAAATCAGAAACTTTTGCACAGGCATAAAAAAAAGAACAAAAGGGTAAAAGATGTATGATCAAAGATAAAAAAAGACTGAAAACTGTTGATTTTGTGATTGTGGGAAGACACTAAAGTCTACATAATTGTAATTTGCTAGCTCTTTGATCACTCCATGCTTTAGTTAATGCATACAACTTGGTAGAATTTTTATTGTTTTTTTTTCAAGAGTGTAGTGAGAAGCCAAGGAAAAAAGTCAAGAGAGTAAATAAAATCAGAGTGAGGGAGAGAGAGAGATGAGATTGCTCTGAAAACGATCTTTCTGACTGGCTGGCATATATATTTGTTTGTTGCATGCAAGCAGAACGCAACATGGCCAACTCCAAAGAACAATTAAAATTCTCGCAAGAATCTTTTGAATTCTTACAGCCAGAGTAATTTTAGACTAATTAGGAAAAAGGACAAGGTAATAATAAAAAATAATAGCAACAGTACTGCTAGTGCTTCAGGCTTGTATTATTATTATTATTAGTATGTTCTACAATGAATAGTACCACGTGCTTGCAAGTAAAATGGCAGCAGCGACTTGTGTACATTGTTCTTGGTGAGATCCATCTATCCAATCACAATGTCATCGTATATGAATCATTTTGTTTACAACAAGCGTTCCAATATAATTGACAAAGTGCCGTGATTGTTGTTCTACATGTGGTTTCAAGAATTGCACATTTGTTTTCGAAATCGCAGCGATCAGCAATTATTATTATACCGGCTAAAATAATTACTCGGTGTGTTTTCTATTTGGCGAATAATAATTATACTTGTTATTATTATTATTATGACTTCTGTGGTGTTTGAGAGGGATTAATTGAATTTACTGTGCTGTCAGCACACGAGTTATGAGCGTGGTATGCAGATGATGATGATGCAGTAGAAATTGTGTACAAAATGGTATTGAAGCACAGGTAATCATGAAAATGAGAGAGAAAGGGACACTGACATCACCACAAAATTAATGATGGTAAGCAGAGAGTAATGGAGTAGTGCATAAGGGCTCATGTATTTAGTCGATTTGCATAATATGAAATTTATGCGGTATTTAAATCTTGATGTACTACTACTGCAGCCCCTCCACATTGCATTGGTTCACGCACTTTACAATTAGTTGGTGCAATTTGTATCTTTTTATTCAAAGATGAGCATCGTTGTTCAACTTAATATGTAGACCCAAATAGACCTAATCAAAAATTGATTAGGTCTATTTGAATAAATAAAAGGTATAAAATTGTGATAATTAGGGTATGCGTACCTTCTTGTACTTTTAAGCAAGCACGTATTGCGGTGTACGCTTTCAACAAACTTATATTATAATGATGTATAAAGAACAACCATTGTTGGTACAGACGTTTTATTGGTAAAGTTCGATGGTGGTGGTAATAATTGTTGCTACTTGTAGTTTGGGCGAGAGTTGAAATCTATAAAACATAATTGTGATAGTGATGATACAATTAATAAATAATTAGGGACGTAGGTATTGTGTACGAATTACAAGTACGGATATGGAAATGAATAGAATAAGTGAACAGTGAAAAAGAAGCTTCTCGCTACGATTTTTCAGATACCAAACAATACAAAACCAGTAATTTAAGTCGCAATGAATAATATTATACCGTTTGAAAAGCGCGTATATAGCAAGTAAGATACATTATGCAAATGCACAATTTCAAAAGTAATATTATTTTTCAATATTTCAGATTACAACCAAGAAAACATCTGCAAGCTACTTCCAGTGCAGATCATAATATTATATTATAATAGCACTGCCACCAAAACTACTACACAATAAATAAAAATTACTAAGCTTACCGCTACTTCTACATAGCAATTCAAATGGATCAAAGTGCCGATGGACAAGTGCTTCAAGAAATAGTTTTAAAAACATACAACAACACACCATCACCTTCATATTAAAGTGAGCAGTGAAGTTTCCAAACAACACTTGCATATTTTTTAAAAAATACTCTTGTGATAGTTTGAGCATCAATTAATAATAATATTTCTTTTTTTTTCAAAAAATACATACATACATACAATTACGTCAGCATTTCTTGTAGTATGTATTAATTGATACTAATATTTCCAAAAAATAATAGTGTAATTAGCAAAAGATAAAAAAAAGAAACAAGAAAATCAAATATTTGATTGTTAAGTTATTTTTCTTTAAACCATAACTCGTAGTTTCACCAACACCGCATCAATATCTATTAGTAATTAATTACATGCATCAAATGAAGCAACAACACAAACAATAAAACTTCAAAAAGGAAATCAATTCAGCTGCCGTCTTGAAAGAAAGCAACAACCTTGTGGCTGATTTTCAGCGCCATTTCAAACATTGCTCAGGAAAGAAGAAAAAGGGGAAAAACAGAGGACTTCAATCAAAAGCTATTTAAATACATTCCGCGGTTATTTATAGCTTGACTTGAACAAGGGAGCAGCGTACTGCAGACCAGAACAGAGAGAGAGAGGAAAGATTCCATAATATTCAGTATTGCATTTTGCTCACATGCATGTGTGGATTTTCGTAACGTAACGTAAACGTAAAAGGAGAAGAAACGGAAGGGCGGAAATTTTAAAAAATATTTTACTGATGACATCAAATAATTGAAGAAAACGTAATTTAAACCAAACTCAACAATACAATTAATATTAATCATAACAATAATAATAATAATAATCATAACAACAATAACAAACGGAAAAGGCTGAGAGCTTCTTCATGATCGAATGAAGAAACAGATGAATGAACGTAAACGACGACAAATTCAAGGACTGTTACAACAACTATTACAACAACCGCTATTACTGCAACAGCTTTGGCTTCTAAGAAAAAACGACTACAACTGCTACCATCAATATCATCATCATCGCCGCTGCACGTAATAATAATAATAGTAATATTCGTCAACGCTATTTATTTTTTATTTAATTACAACCATCACATAGACAACAAACAGAAGAAGAACGAAGAAGACAAGTTTTATTATAACGAGAAATAAAAGAAGGAAACGAATTTTGTTCAGCGAAATAAAAAGGAAAGAAAAGAAAAAACCGTATCTCTCATGAAGAAGCGGATGTGTTGCTGCAACAAAAATTATCATCACAACAACAACAATAACAACAACTACTACAAAGTCATGCAAGCTTAAAGATCTCTTTTAACGAAACAGGTAAATAATTTGAATTTATTACGGTTTATTTTTTCTCATTTTTTGAATTACTATCTTATTTTACATATGGCTATATATGCATAATTGCATACATGATGATGATAACGGGCGTGTTACGTTTGCACAAACGTATTTTGTTCCCCCGTCTTGCATATAGTGTGGCGTTTTCGAAAAGATAAGTGTATGGTAAGACAAGTTTCCTCCTCCTGGTGACTGGGGACATGAATGAGATGGTTATGCAAAAGGAAAAGTATTATGTAAAATAGTTGAGCTGAAAAGAAATCCCTCTTCTATTTCTCCCCTGTCGCTTTTTTTCTTTAGAGAAAAGAGTTGCTTCTCGCCAACTGGGCAAATTAGGTTTTTCTTTCCCTGTTTGTATCTCGATGTGTCTAGTTTGTGTGTGTCATCCTGTTAGGACTCCCATGTTTGTGGCAACTTCATCCTTTTATCACTAATTATAATTTAATTTAGTCGCTCTTCTCTTCTTCCGCCATTTTGTGTAATATAATATAATAAGCTGTAGTGGAGATAGAACTTGGTAATTTGATTTTCATACTCACAGTAGAGAAGGATGATGGTAAATAGGTAGGTAGGTGATGTTGTTATGCTGCTGCTTGTTGTTGTGACTCACTCACACACACACAAGTTCTGAGTGAGTTGTGTTGTGTGCAAAAGTACGCACGTCGCCCATCTAACAAGGTAGTAGTGATGATGAGGACGATGGAGGAAAACAAAGAGGCAACTACGCGAAGATAATCTACTTCGTCGTAACGAAATAAGGTAGACTCATTTTCAGAAGAATGAACATGTAAATGCTGCTATATATCATTAGGAATAATATTATCCACAATGGAGGAGGTGGTGTCTATATCTGTATGACCTTCACCTTCTGTGAAATGAAGAAGAGAAGAAGAACTAGAAAGAAGAAGAAGCAGCAGTAGTAGTAGTAGTGTGAATAGTGGAGTGTGATGTGGGATTTGCACAAGACCATTAGAGTAATTTTACTGCTCCTCTTGTTGATCTACGTGATTTTTGCACGTTGCCTCATAAATATACATAAATACATCAATTATTCATTAAAATCAGTTTCTCATTACATGGCAAATTCAACGTGGTGTGAAGTGTGAAGGAATAGGCAACATGGACATAAAATGTTCACTAGTTGTACATCATCATCATCATCACAGTGATTGCGTTGCTTGCTTTGTTGTTTGTTCGAGTGTGAATGAGAGAGAGAGAGAGTTTAGGTATGTTGTTGTTTTCGGTTGAGCAATGCATACTATGGCGTGGTGGTTATTGTGCGAAATCAAATCACCTACCTTGGTTTTTTCGTTGGAAAAACTATAGCTTCATCTGCTATTTTACTACCTAGTGTAAAAGCCCGCATTTTCTATAATAATAATGATGATGATGATGACGTTGACCAAATTATCCATCTTGTTATGTTATTATTCAAGCGTAAAATTAACTTCTGACTGACAGATTTTTGTGTGTATACATATATGTAGGTATTTATAAGTTTTAGGGAAATTTTTATTATTACCAGGATCACAATCGCGTAACTTGTAGATTTTTCTGCATGTGTATATTTTTGGGGTTTTTAGCAAACATCTATTTTCCGTCTCCTTAATTGCCGTAATAGGAACAAGTAAGCGTTTTCAGACATGTATGTGGTAGGCACAGTGGGAAAATAAAAATATTATGCAGAGTTTTTACCCATGTGCCCGCATCAACCAAGTACATACCGCAGCAGCCGAGAAAAATGCTACAAAAAAATCTATTTCCATTTTGCTGGCTCATTCTCCTGTCTATCTGCAGAGCGGTTACTTTTTTCTCTTTCTTTCTTTCTCTCTCTCTCTCTCTCTATTATTTTTCATACGCTACTTTCCCATTTCATCTGATTGTACCTAATTCATTTGTCTCAAAAAATACTACATACCAAATAAATACTGTTCCATTATAATATTTTATAATGCGGCTACTAATTGCTTTTCTTTGTGCTTTCCATATACTTTAGAAGACTGGTAGAATTTATAGTCGGCACAGTCGTAAATATGTTGCCGAATCCATTTGTACTTTTATAAGGGTGGAGTAAAAATCAGTACATCTTTCTCTCATTACTACTAAACTCCCAATTTGACTACCTATGCTACTATATGATTCATATCTACAGAGTCTAGCAAGTCCTATTCCGAATATTTCCAGTACTTGGTTCATTTTTTGTCGCAGCATTTCATCACAGTACACATTCTAATAATAAAAAAACTACAATCTACTGCCTTTATCACTAAAAATAAGCTTTTATGAGCGAGGTTCATGCTATCATACCTTAATTTTTTTTCTCTCTCTTTTCTTTTTACCGCATGTAAGGACAATGACGATACTGATGATGACGAGAGTGAATGATAATCAATAGCTTTTTCTGTGCTTTTCATATTGAACTCCAACCCAGTGAAGTTCTCTTCCCTGGAATATAAAAGTCATGACACGACGACGACGACGACGGCCAGCAAATCAGTCTATAGAATGAGCGACAGTTGTTATTATAATAAGTATTCAATTCAGGATTATGATTAGCGGCATTATGTAAGCTGGAGAGAGAAAAAAAGTTGGAGAGAGTGTAGAAGAAAGAGAGTAAAGAAGAGATAGGACGAAGTGAAGCAATCTAGAGCAAACTAACTTATAAGTAGAGGATTACATAAGCACTTGCTTACTGGCATATTTTTTTTTCTCGTCGTCACCCGTAAAATTATCAAACTGCCTTGCCATCATCATCATCATCAGAGCAGTGAATATGTATCAACATTAAATATAATATGATGATAATATTCTGTCTGCTACTTTTTCATAATTTATAACGCACAAATATTCACAATTTTCTGGTAGACCATGCATCGCCATCATTGCTGGTGGTATTAGTAGTGGTAGTGGCGGTAGTCTGCTGATATGATATTCTAGCAACAGTAGTGGTCCCATTCAGTCAACAAGAGAAAAAAGGTCGCTTGATTTTTTTTTCGCAAGTGGTGGTAACTTGACTCAAATGTATGTATACCAAATTGCAAAACTGCTTTTCTTTTCATATAATCCAGTAGAGAGATATAACAACGCCAAACATTTTATATGTATTACATGTAGAGAAAATAGAAAGTTACTGCTTACTTATTATTACTCCTATCGATTTTCCAGACTTATTTTCTAACGAAGCCTAACCGCCAGCCAACAACCAGCAGCAGCAGTAGTAGTAGTAGCAGCAGCAGCAAAAGCAGCACCGCCACCATCATACTGGTCACAGAAGCGGCAGCAGTTAGAGTTGTGTTGTAGTTAAGTTGGTGGAGTAGCGAAACTTTTTACGTTATGAGGTTCTTTTTTTGCCTTTCTTCTTCTTCTTCTTCTGGTTTCATTTCGTAAAAGTAATGTACAATATTTTTTTACGCTACTGTTACTCCAACTCCAGGAACACTTAACATTTGGATCGGGATAAAAAACAAGAGTTTGTCGATTATGATTGCTCGTCGTACTCGCTGTGTCGTCGTCCACACAAAAAAAAAGAATTTCAACCACTGCTAGCCAGGTGCAGGTGGTATGCCATATGCCATACCAATGATTATGATGATGATGATGACCGTACGGGTCATGTACTGTTCATGTAGTATGTATGTATGCATGTTTGTGTATGAACAAAAGAGCTATACGTAAATTCAAAAGTACATGTGCGCTACTTTGTTTCTACTTTTTTTTCTTCGTTTTTCGAACATTGTATAGAATTGGGTGTTTGTGGTAACTGACGATGACTGTGTGATGGTGTCGTGTAGGGTAGTGGTGCAAGAAAATAGGTGAAAAATGAAAGCCAAAAAATAGTTATAAGTTGGTTATGTTGTAAATGATGTTATCGTATGCCGCTGGTTTTGCTGCTGCTGCTTTTTTTCCCAAAAAGCTAGAGGCTGCCTATTTAGTGTTACCAGAGTAGAGAAACTGCTGCCATTGAAATTCGATTCTATAAACACGACAAAACAACTGTGGAAGGGAAAATAATGAAATGATAATATTATTATGTTGCTCGTTTCTTTTCGCTCTGAAATTGTGGATCTGGCTGGATTGTTGTAATCCAAAGCACATCTTTTCCATGGCCATGTCGGCTGACAAAACGTTTTCTTTGCACTTTTGGCCATGTATTAGCTTTTATTTTGAGCCTGTGAGCTTTGCATTTTTTCCCCTATTTTACATGTAAATTGCTAAATTACATTTTTGATGAAAGGTTGGAAATGGAAGGGGGCATGTCGCTTGGTTGAGTCTTTGTAAATAATCTATAAAAATGTCTACCCGCTTTATGGATATTTATGGCATTAATATACATATTAATGGCGTATTTTACGAGAGAGGGTTGTAAAATAGTATTTACTCATGTGCGTACATGCCACGACAATGTTTTGTCCTTTCGCCTCTGTTCCGTTAACTCAATTAGTGTACGACAGACAGGCCAATGCATATATTTTTTATAATTGTATCTCGTAGCATTTTTCATGCCTCCTCTTCAACATTTTAACAGGGAAATAGGGTCCAGGTTGAAGGAGAAAAAAAGGATGAATAATAATAACCACCATCGATGGGGATGTTGTGTGAACTAAATTAAGTCAGTCAGACAGACAGTATTACGAATACCCGTAGGGAAAATGTTGACTGACTGTGAGTGAACTGTTGGTTTGTGGAGGTTGCTCATGATTTTTACGAATCACAAACTTTGTCGGATATTTCACTAAAATGGTTTGATTTATCTTCGTTTTTAATATTTAGTACGAATCATGTAATATTTAGGTAATGTCAAGTATGAAGGTTCGTGTTTGTTTTATTACTTGTTGTACCATATCCTAACCCATGCATATTCATAAACAAAAAAAACAAGCCAATAAGTTTTAAAAATAATGAGTTGATTTACTAAGCAGCAGGCAGAAAGGAGCTAATTTAAGATAAAACAAAAAAATAAAATAAAACAAAGCTTTTTATTCATGATGCTGGAATATGCTGATGATGATGAAGTTCGGGGGAAAATAGAAAATGACTTCTCTCGTACCTATTGAATGTGCTGACGATGAACATGTTGACAATCTGAACCTCTCCAAAACAAACCCTAACTTGATTTGGATTATCTGTAAAAGTGTTATCTTTCGTATTGAGAGATTACATTAGTTCATTTTATGACCACCTTTAACCTTATTTTTTCATGTGACTTACCAAATGTAAGTTGATAATAATTTAATGCTCAGACGATTCATGATGATGAATACAAACATAAACTCAAACTATTGCTGCATGACTAAAAAACAGATTTCTTTTTTTTTTGTCTCAGCACGTGATTTTTAATATTTATAGTTTATAGTAAAAGATTAATATTTACATAGTTCAAAGATTATTTATAATTAACTGTGTCATACATCAGCTGATTGAAAAAAAATTCAGCAGGTCTAGAACTTTTTACATGGCAGATAAACAGAGCAGTCAAGTCGGAAGATATGAGAGAAGGAGATTTGACGATGATGATAACATTCAGCTTTAATGGTTAGCTCATCAATTCAACTTAAAAGTCCTCCAAACCCAATAGATTCAATCCAACCGTAAAATGTTAAATCTATCGCCAGGGTTATTTTATAACCTCTTCTGCTCTAACTACCTATTATACTTAATTTTATATGATTGATTATTGGATATTAGCAGACTTGTTTGTTTTAGTTAATAGACTAAACCAAATTAATTCAATATTGTTTCAAGCTACAGTAATCCGATTTACTAAATTAAGGTCAGCGTATGACATATTATACGTGGCGAATGGAGAGATACTGACTTCATCAGCTTTTCATTGAACCCCAAGCGTACTATTTTAGCATCATCATCATCACCATATATCATCAGCACAGAATATACAGAACAATGTTGGCCATGGTCTGGTTCTGGTTAGATGATTTTGTGTGTGGTTTTAATTTATTGGACGTTTTCCGTATCCAGAAGTTCTCATTTCGCGACAAAAGCAGAAACTATTTTTACAACATTCCAAGACTTGTACAATTTTGGTGTATGGTCATTCATAAACAGAGCAGCAGCCAAAAGTAGGCAGCAATTTTAGTATCCAATATATCTGTGAGTTACTGTTCAAACACAGTATAAAAAGTAGTAGTATTACTAATAGAAAAGCATTTTCCCCCAAGTTTGACAATGATTAGAAACACAAATTAATATGAAGCTGGGGCATGCTGCTGCCACTTCTATATGAACGGAATAATAACAAATAGTTTATCAAGTAGTACGGCGGAGCAAGCCCTCTGTATTTTCTTATTATTCAATCCGTCTATCCATCTGCTTGTCCGTATCCATGACGACTACTTGGAAACGGTCTCGAATTTTCAAAATTATGTTTTCGGCAATGAATTTCAGAATTTAGTTATTCAATTATTTTAGTCAAGGGCAATCATTAGAAATCGTTACCATTTCAAGCATTTTAAACTGCTAGCTTACGGCAATCATCCTATTATGATGATATATCAATGGAAAAAGTCTTTGATTAGATGAAAATGTTTTAAAGCACTTTGTATAACGGTACACACGATGACTTTAAACTGGTTACAGGGCATCATGGGACATCAAATATGATTTTTGGCATGGTAGCTTGCCGCACTCCCTTCTCCTTTTGCATAGGCATTCTTACAAATGCTCCATAAAAATGAACAAAGAGGCTGGCGTTGTTGGTGCACTGCTGTTGCTGGATGCTGGATTATGATACATGCGGTAAAATGCCGTGTATAGGAATAGGAGTAGTAGTAAGTAAAGTAAGCCTATTTCACTTTTTATCTTTATGCAAGGTGTTGTTTCTCGCAGAGGGCTACACGTTTTCCCTTTTGCAGTAGAGAGAGCAAGCGTATGTGTATAGGCGCTCAAAAAAAGGTTTACATCGGCATGCATTGAAATGCGGTAGTGTGCACGGTTAAACCTTAAATTTGTCGTGTTTTAAATATGCAGCAAATTGAGCAAATTGCACAATTGTATGTTCAAATGTACTTGTAAAAAATATAAATACATTTAAACATTGAACGGAGAAAGTGGGGAGGGGAAACACGTGCTTGACTTCTTCTTTTTTTGTCTAAAAAATTGATCTATATTGGTTTGCTGGTACCTTGTACGTGTTTTTCTGTACAACTAACATGTACTTTTTAAAAAGTGTAAAAAATATACAGTGTTAAAAGAATCAACTGCTCATACTATGTATGTACGTATATATTAATTTGTCGTTATAATTACGACGCAGTTGGAATAAACCGAAGCAACATGAAAATAGTAGTAGTACCGTATGGAACACTCTCGGCATAACCTATCCTCATTAAAGATTGGAGGGAATCCTAGCAAAAAGTTTAATTTATTGGAATGTTCAAAATCAGTCAACACTGTGTAGCAATATATTTATTAATTTTGTGGAGTAGAGAACCACCATTCAGGCCAAAAGACACAATCGTAGTATAGTAGCTAGCTAGCTTTTCCTTTCACCCCATTGGATTACTACCAGTCTTTTCAGAGCGTGTACAAAAGAGACTTTCATTCTGCTCATTTACGATTTACTTATGGTTCCATGTGGAAAGTAAATTATTTCACAGGATGAAGACCCACCATTAGCAGCACAAGCAAAGCAATAAAGAGGTCGACAGAATAAAAATGAGTTGTTCAATGTAGCAGAATATAAATGTTTTTAAAAAACTATGAAAACCAGCAGCAGTTCTCTCACTTGCACAATAATAATTGTTGGAAATAATGTTCCAATTTATCATCATGGTTTCGTGTGGTATATGTATTTTACCTACATTTTTAATGATCTAAATCCATGCGAGTAGCAGTAGTGAATTTTAGTGTAATAGCGTATTATTTAGAGAGATGTGCTGCTACTGATGCTGCTGCAGCTACGTTACGTAACAATGGAGCAACGCTGCGCAACTTTTCACTACAAACAGACACCATGGAGGTTTCACCGGAAATTTCACCGCAAAACTATGCACATCTTTTTTTTCTTTGCTATTGACGCAGTTTCCAGCAATCATATGAATCTCTGCTACTACAATTTTCTCCAAGTAGCTCATATAACCTTCTAATTAATTATGCATGTAATATATATTTTGCTTGAATCTAGATATAATTTTCAATTTCACTCTGAAAAGGAGGAAATTAATGAAAGAGTTGACAATGGTTGTAGACATCAGGAAGAAACTATACTTCTAAAGTGTAGCATATTTTTTTCACAATGAAACAGCATAAATTAATTATTTTCTAAAAAAAATGCGTTTCTTTTTTGTTTTGTTACAGATGCAGACTGAATAAACAGTGTTTTTTTCTTCTCTCACAACACAACCAAACAAATTCTTCGAAACAACAAAATTCACCACCACCAGAGAACAGCGACGGAATAAGACGCCGGCACCTTAGTTCATCTATGGAATTACAGATTAGCTGAGATAATCTCTTTCGCTTTAATTGCGGACTGATTTGGAGCTGTTCTACTAAAAAAATCTACCAAGCTGGATAGGCTACCAGAATATCTCCGCGACACCGTGGATTGGTTTATGGGGTACGTTTTATGATGAGAAATATTTTTTATCTTTCCCTTCAACGAAATAATAATACTTTTATACACTTTATTGTATGTACATTTTTATTTCTACTACAGTGTACTTCCACCACCAAGATCACCACTATGACTATGACTATTATCACTAACTACTATGCCGCTTGTCTACTGACTGATTTGAACATATTTCTCTCTTGTCGCAGTTTCTTACACTGGCAATTGCCAATACTTTTTTTACGATTGCTTGCTCACACCATTCTCCTTACACACATGGCAAGATTCCCGTCAGATCTGTCATCTTTGGTTATGCTATTATCTTGATTTCCTGTACTTTTTTTCCTCTTTCCTCATCCAACCCCAGAGAAGTTGAACATTGCAGGAATGTGATCTTCTTGTATAGTATATCGTTGGAGAGAGAGAAATAAAGTTGATTGCCAAAGAAAATAGCACATGTTGATGTACTATATTATATGATGAGGGCAATGGGTGTTCTCATCATCATCCCAACTTTTTCGATTTTCTTTCCTTTCAGTTTTTCTAAATGCCTTTTTGCTAAATAGTAATTCTCCCGTTCACCCTGCCTGCCTGTCTGTATACTTTGACTTGACTTTGGTTGTCAACCCAGAAAAAATGTGCAAAGTGCAGGGAGCAATGTTGGTAATGGCATGAAAGAGAAGCGAGAAAAAAAACTCTTTTAACTTGACTTTGGCTAGTCTCTTTTCTCTTTGTGTATTTACTGAGATAGAAATTGAACATGTATGTGACCTTTGCCTTTTCTAATAGTAGCAATGTTGGTTATAGTAGTGATGATGATGATGCTGACGATGATGATGACTGTAGTAGAATAATATAAAGTTTAACAAAACCTATATGAGCGTATTATCGAAGTTGTGAATATGGTGGTGGAAAAATACTGAATTTACCATGTATAAATGGAGGATTATCTCACATTTTGGTTCTCCTCAAAAGAGAGAAAAGCGGTGGAAAGAGAAGTGATCTCTCTCTCTCTCTCTCTCTCTCTCTCTACCGCTTTTCTCATCGACTCATGTTACTTTTACAACTTGTCTGAAACGATCTTTTTTTCTCTTTTTCATTTCTTCTGAACAGGAAAGCCCGACGCAAAGAGAAAGACTCGGCTACAGGAACAGCTGTTGGAGTTGGCTGTAGTATATCGGGCACAGGGAGTCCTGGAGCCAACGAAGAGGGAAAACTATATTTAGAGTCTGCTCTTCTAGAAAGACATCTTAGGGAGACTGATTTGAAACGACTGGTGAAAATGCCAGTTGGACTAGAAGAAAATGAGTGGATGGCGTCTCAGAGTATGTTTGCTTTATTAACTAACTAAATATTGCATGAGAAGACAGCGCGAGAAGACACACACACACACATATATAAACTAAAGAAAGACGAAATATTTCTTACCACTCGTTATGTTTGCTTATAATTTATTACAATACACGAGTGAACAAAACATTGTAGTAATAGTAGTAATAATACTCAGAAATTACAGAAAATTCATTTTACTAATCGTTTGAAAAGCAGAGGTACAATACGAGCAGTATGAACAAAATGCATCTTATCTGTATAAGATTAGCATCTTCGTCACAAACTATATATAAAATATCTACCTATACGTATACAATGTCTCCGCCGCCGCCGCCATGACTTTTGGTCATGAACATGTCCTTTTTTCCGTTTCTCGTTACTTTATAACGGTTATGTATATTTGTAGCAGTAACAATAGATTTGCTCTTTCGTTGTCGACGCTGTTGTTGGTTTATCGGTTAGGTAGGTGATGTACTTTTTTTTGATGCTGTTAGGCTACAAGTTGTACTGCGTTGTTGTTGACGCGATAACGTCCTTTTCGTCGTCTTTCACTTACAGTAAAGTCACGTGTAAGGCATCTATTTTTTGCTTCTCTCTTCATTATTGTTTTCCTTCCTTTTTACCATGTACACTTATATAGAACGGCGGATTATTGAATGCTTTAAGGGATAAATAAAGTTCGTGCAGCGCAGCTTGATGCTCAGCGATATTCCGTGCTGGCAGGTAGATGGTAGATATTACTAGAAAGATACAGATATGTAGTAGTTGCCATTTGATCTAGTAGGATACAGTTTTAAACGTTGTGATAAAGGCGCATGGCTCACGGTTAAAACCCGTTTACAACAGAGTTTTTGAGGCCTCAGATAACCTAGATAATCGACAATAAATTTGAACTAGTTTTGAATGATCTCTGTGTTGACATTGTGTTTGGAGAAAACAAACTTTTTTTAAACAAATTTTTAAAGCATTGTCGGTTGCGATTTTGGCTAGCTGAACAAAATCGGCGGGGGTTGGAAATAAATTAAATTATCAATTGTGTTAGAAAAATATTTCCAAACACAATACAAGACAAAGGAAACGGAGGCGAGCAACTAAGGAGAACAGACTGAAAAGGGAAAACGGATGATAAAAATGTACCATTTGTTTAGGCACAAACTGATGAAAACGAACAAAAGGTTGTACATATGCTAAATAATGCAGAGTGCTTCTTAACGAAAATAAAGATCTAATCAAGAATGTTACTTGTGCGAACAGAGAAGCTACAACAACAACCCAATCATTAGGCTAAGTTGCTTTAATGATATTATTTATTAAATCGGGGGATAATGGTATCAATTCATGGTTTTGATTAATGAACTTCCTACCACCGCCAACATATGTCGCCGATGCTTTGCCGTGTACAACTATTTAGGATTCAACGTTGATCTCGTAGGTTTAAGTAGGCTCAATCCTTTTCTACCGTAGTCATCATCGTCATCACCGTGCCGTCTTCATTTTCATATGGACGTTTCTCTCTCTCTCTCTGTGTATGTGTGCACTCACGATGATAATATAGCAAAGAGTAGAGAGAAAACACTTTCATCTTGCCTTTTTTGTACGTATGACAAACATGATGATGATTATGTACAATAGAAGTGAAATCGATGATGCTGAGACACAACGCAACGGTTCATAGTTGAGTGAGACCTTACAAGAGTTGGATAAGTAAAAATGATGATGGGATATGGGGGTGATGACGATGATGGTAACGGTAGAAGCTGGAGTAACAGACCAAGTTGTGCTCGAATCAACGCTCCGACTGAAACCGTTTGCGTCATCAACATGAGTTCACTTGTGAATCAAAGAGAAATGGTTCCATCTTGTTCACTGGAACATGAAATTAATACACCTTCTTCGTAATAATATTATTATTATTATTATACTGATTAAACATAACATGTTTTCACTGGGAATGGAGAAAGAATCATTAGAAAGATGAGACGGAGAAAAAACTTTATGGATTGTACATAGCATACTTTTTTTTACATATCTGAGCATAAATAGTAAGTAGTAAGGAGAAATGTTCATATATGAGTGAGCGTTGTTATTGCCAGCAAAAGGGAAAAAAAGATGGTTGTGTAGAAAAAAAGTTGAGGAAATTGGATGTTCTATTTAATAATTCAATGATGCAAATCTTCAACTTTTAATGGAGACTTTCATTTTCTTGTAGAGAGAGAGAGAGAGAAAGAGAGAGGGACGGTAAGGTTGAGATGAAAGCGTATTGCATAAATTATGTAGAGCTGGTGCTGCGTGGTATACATTAATGGTCTCCTCATGTACTTTTTAATGTTGGGTAATGCATTGTGCTGTCGTCTTGACGTGTGTGATAAGTTTTATTCTTTATTGTGATCTATGAAAATTTTCAATAATAATGCTAATATATATTGTCGTTTTTTGTACTGATCTTGCAGCAATCGCATTATTCGAGCATGTGAATCTTATATATGGAACGATTTCAGAGTTCTGTACCTCCACTACCTGTCCCGATATGACCGGTCCGGGTATGAGGTAAGCAACACTGTGGTTAAAAATATGTGCAGTTTTAAAATATGTTGAGCATCGGGCGTTACTCCGGATTGTAACTACAAGGTCGCATTAGAGACGAAACGATATTTCATGTTACTTTTTCGTTTTTTTCGTTGACAGAACGTACCTTTGGTTCGATGAAAAAGGGAAAAAGGTAAAAGTAGCCGCTCCGCAGTATGTTGATTACGTGATGACGTTCATCCAGAAAACGATTAACGACGAAACCGTTTTCCCAACCAAGTCTGGTAAATGAGTACTACTATACGATTTTTAACCAGATGCATAATAAATTATGAATTTTAAATGCTAAAAATGTTTTAACTTTTGCAGCAAACGTATTTCCCCCGTCATTTAAACCTATTGTGAAGAAAATATGTCGATTAATGTTCCATGTAATTGCCCATGTGTATCATAGTCACTTTAGGGAGGTGGTCCTCCTTTCTCTTCATGCACACCTGAACTGTGTCTTTGCGCATTTTACGATCTTCAATGAAACCTTCCAATTAGTAGAAGACAAGGAGACAGAAATCTTACAGGTAGCAACTAAATAATAATAATAAATGGTAAAATAAAAGCAGAGATAGCATAATATTTATATGAAATGGTACTGATCTACAATTTTTTTTATTCAAATACGCCAGGATCTGTCATTGGCGATGAAACTGACTACAAACAGTGATCCGATGGAAGATGACCCGATGAGTGATTCTAATAAAGAAAATATCATTACCAAACAATCTGCTTCGCAAGTTCCATTTACAACAGAAACTGATCCTCATAATAATCAAGTGACTACGTCGTCCGATTGTAAATCTTCATCACCCTCGTCATCATCTTCAGAAAATACCCTCGCAATGAAGCAAGCCGCCTTAGTCAGCAACACCAGTTCCGAATCATAAACTAATATATATTATATATATATATATATAAACTATAAAATATGTAAGTGTAATAATAATATTAATAATAATACTGTAAGCATAATACAAAAATATATTATATATAAACATAATATATATCTACATGAGTATGAAAAAAAATAATATAACTACCTGTGTATCCAGTCTGTATTACAAAAGAAAGAAAAAAACTACAACCAACCATCACTACCATAATTATTATTATTATTATTATTTTATTTGAGCATGTTTCCTATAAAAAAATACAATATATATCGTCGTGCTATGAGTTGTCTCACACTTTACAATACCCTATTAATTGTTATAGATATTTTTTGTACAGGATGTTTCAGTCAAACAAAGGAAGTCAGGATGAATATTAATTATTATGCAATCACTACAGCACCGTCATCACCATTATCAGATTGTATAATCATTTAGCCTATCATTATAATTACTATATATTGTATACCCATTGCATAAAAATTTTTATTCGTGCTAACTTTACAAGTTGATTCTTCGTCTGATAGACTTCATGCTTATATAAAAAAATATTTATAAACGTTTCTTTAGTATTACAAGATTGATTTTTTAGATGAATTTTTCGTTTGTTTGTCCAGTTAGTTACTTCTTTTGTAGTAGTCCAAGAAAAGGGAAAGAAAGATTAAACAAAGCAAGTAATCATTTTTTTGTATTTCTTATTGTTCGTAAATTAATAATGAGTGCTAGTTATGTAAAATCTGTGAAGAAATAGTCGTTACATACAAACATGGAAATGGTAAAAAAAGGAATGAATTACTTGAGAAATATATGTGTACCTGAGAGCTGACATCAAAAACAAAAAAAATATGAACGCAAAGTGTGTAATCTTTTATTTTTTCTTTTGGACGCTCGAGCACGTTATTTTAATTCCAGTCATTTCCACGTATTTTGTTGGAGAAATGTGTAGGATTGATTAATAATAAAAGTCCATAAAGTTTCCATTCTCATTCTTTTGGAATCGAGATGCCAACCTGAATACGTTTTGCCTGTCACCTCAGAGACGAAAGTCCAT
Organism: Sinhomidia bicolor; assembly: GCA_027743785.1. Classification (NCBI taxonomy): domain Eukaryota; kingdom Metazoa; phylum Arthropoda; class Collembola; order Entomobryomorpha; family Entomobryidae; genus Sinhomidia; species Sinhomidia bicolor. Next base: position 42,268 of record JAHZMT010004195.1, read on the forward strand.
TCATTTAGCTGAAACTGGAAAATTTCCACTATGAACACAATAATCATTTATTGCCTTTCAAATAATTTGTTCATGAATAAGCATGCATACTGAATTCGTCAAAATCAATCTTGATCACTTGAAATAAAATACGTTTGCATTTTGCTTCCAGTTCCCAACTCCTCCGAAATTGAATTGTGAAGAAACAGGAGCGATTTTCCCTTAGTGTTTCCATTAACTGGCTAATAATTTGGGTTAGTTGTTACGATATAATTAGTAGTCCATCACCTTTTAAAACACAAGTCGATAGATATTTTGTCGGAAACTTTGGTGTTCAAGTTATTAAGTCGAATCTATTGGTTCTCTGATAACGAAAGTTGTGGGAGGTAACAGCGCTTTCAAAAAACCTTGCGTAAACTAGTAGATACCCTCAACTAAACTCTGTGGCACACTGCATAAGCACAAACTTATCATCCTGCCCAATTAATATCGTTTCCTACCCAATATATCTTACCGTTGTAACTAACTACCAAACAGTTTTCGAATTACAATAACGGTCTTTCCTACTTTTTTACGGACATTCCCAGGAACCTTTCGAGAAACTTGAGCGAAATCATTTGAGGCCACTGGTATTATTTCACCATTACTTTTGTGTATGAACTAGGCTAACTTTAAACTTTAAAGCACAGAAATCTTTTACAATGTTGTCTCCTTACTGAGATGTTGATGATGATACGTTGTCAACGATGATAACGTATCATCGAAGTAACTTCTTCATCCATGATCGTGTAAGCTCTAGATGCATGAAACATTAAATATCGTGAAATTTGAACATGCATATTTCACATAACCCTTTGCCCCAAAATGGTTTCCACATTGCAAGGAATTGTCAACTTGAGAATGCTTCCTTCACAGTTAACGTTGTTCTTCACCAATTTTTCAGAAGACACCAATTAAACTGAATGCTTAATAATGCGGAATTAGCCAAGCAAAAATGCCCATTACTCTTCTATTTTCTAATACTTCAAATATAGCTAGTTCTTCAGTTGCAGATTTTCGAAGTAGCTTGACAAGAAGGTATTGACAATTGACATATTTCTCGTGATAGTACGAGTTGTACTTGAAGAGCTGCAATTGTAGAAAAAAAATCCAGATGTTAGTTTTACTTGCGAAACTTTTATGCGATAAATGTCTTTTTTTTTACCGGATTCCGTTTGTTGATTTAAGTTAAATGCACAAATGAGAAAATACCAAGAGGTTCACACTCCAAACAAAAACTTGTTTCTTTTATTGCCAGTTACCGGTGGACTTTTCACATGCTCCAGATGTTAATGTCTCTTTTTTCTCATCATTTCTTCTCAGAAGAGCCGTTGAAATGTCAGTCGAGTGTTTGCATTACAAGTTTTTGCTCGTTTATTCCAAAAGAGATCAGGATAAACGGATTACATAAGTTATATGTAAAAATAGCTTTGACAACATTGAAAGAATAGCATATATTTGTAAAATGAAGTAATCTATTTTTTGTTTTTTATGAACTACTTAATTATATTCCGTAAAATTTTAATCATGTGAAAATTGTAGGAAGCAAAGTAAGAAAAAGAAAAATCATTAAGAGAACTAAACGCGAAAAGTTAACTAAATTAGATTCAAACTCCCCCAAAGTAATGCAAAACATGATTCATTTTATTTTATGCAGTTGCAGCTAATAATATTTTATATGCAAAAAATCTCCATCTTGGATAAAAATGAGAGAGCAAGTAATATTTTAGTAGGGCCAATAGAGAGAATTCTCAAATTTCAGGGGCAATGTGATGTCCTTTCCGCTACTGCGCTTGATTGCGAACATAAGGCAGGTACTGTTACGCTTTCTGAAAAGGGTAAGATACACATTATCTTAGCCTTAATTAGCCACAAAATTTAACTTTCTAACTCATTCAGGAGCTCTTATTATTATTACATACCTATTTACAATGGCAAACCTCGACTCGAGCACTAATTGAACGTCGTTTGTAAAATGCATCACAAATCATTGAAGCTTGGAATATTTCAAAAATGAAAATTCGGACAAGCAACGCATTATATGATTTAAAGAAGAAGTATATGTAAAAATGTATAGATATGTATGCGTGCTTTTGATTTTGGCGGATATATAGTAATGACTGCAGTTGAAGGTCGAAGGTCAAAGAAATTAAAAACAAAAGCATCATTTATTTTTTTAATTGCAGACTACAAGAATTGGGGACAAAGTTTATTTTCAACGTTTAACAACACAATTAATGTTACACATACATAAGTTCACAATAGATAATCAACAGTTAAAATTACAATAGCTATATACCTTGTTATACACCAATGTACATACACAATGAGAATTGAGAACGTATTCCAAGAAACTAAATTACTAGCATACCCCATCTTTTCCACAACTCGCTACCCATATCAGTCCATATATTTTCGTCAGGTTAGGTTACAATATCAAACCATTGTTAAAAATCAAATTTTTACAATACCGCCGTGATGTTGAACTTTTCTAAATTTACCAACCGAGCCTATCATACATTTTATATATGGTTGTGGGTCAGTGAGAAGCGGAAAAGGTTGTCCCTTTCAGTAATTCCAAAATAAGTTTATAAATAATAGAAGTTAATACTATATTTGATTTATATAGATAGATGTGAGTATAGTTATTTTTTGGTAACGTACTACTTACTTTGATACAGCTCAATAACAACATTTAGTAGATGCCAAAATGTGACAAAGTCTTCACATTCAGGTTTGATCGTCATAACGACATCTAATGCGCTTTTATTTAGCATTGAACTATTTTCAAAAATCTCTGCTACTGACGATAATGAGTTGGCTGCATTTTATCCTCTAGCCACCAAGGAGAGTGGGACAAATGGGTATTAGAGTAAGTTTACCTTTTTCAAGATTACATATTCCTAATGATTATTATTTTTTTAGGGAACTGCATATAGATAATACATATTACTAAAATTAGCAGTCACCAGTCTTGAACAAAAAAATGGTTTCACAGCAAATGTTTTTTTTTGTATTTTTTCACATTATAATACTTTCATTTTCAACGCTGTTTTACTTTGCTAATTCTCCCTCGCCCACAATTTTTTTAAAACCATTCATATCTTCAAAGATATATATTTTAAAAAATATTATCTTCGATTCATGTATCAAGATCAAATATCACCATTCTAACGTTTAAATATTCAGCCAGCGCTTTATATTTTAAACTTTAATGCATTTATTTCAGTGTACTTTCTCTACTCTCGCTATGATTGTCCAAAACAGTATATTACTACCAATCATAGTCATATTATAATCATTAGTAGCCGGCAATTAATGAAAGCTACTAGAGCAGCGTCAGTCAGTAAATACGCTTCATGACACGTACGAAATGTCGCTTGTCATGTAGTATTATGCAAAAAACTAATTAATGTTTCGTTGCCGTATATTATTTGATTAGCTTTCAGAAAATTTAAAAAAAATATATCAATGGAAAAACAAAAATGTATTCAGAAAAATAATCAACATATCAGATCTGAAATTGGCAAAACTCAAATCGTCTCGCTACAGAAACATTTCATTATAAGTTCGATAGTCATATTATTTCACACAACAGGTAAGAAACAACCTTTAATGTTAATAATAATAATAATGATAATAATAATAATATATTATATTTCGTTTTGGTTACAATTTTATAATTAAGAACGTAATTGTTCACGGAATTGTTGGGACGGGTCTTTTCATCAATGTTGTAAGTACAATTTTATAAATATAAAACTTAAATGGTCTCAACTTGGTCTGGCAAACTATTTACTTTTGCAGCCTTGCTTAACTGACTGGTGAGTTTGTGATTTTGTGAACTGACGATTAATAAAGTTGATGAGAATGCAAAATTAAATTTAGCGGATAAGCGCCAATATTAAAAGGTTACTGCAACTAGCATTGCTTTTAAACCAGCTGTACATTTTTGCCTTATGATTGTTTTCATTAAAATTATTCTTCACCAGAGAACAGACAACAATCTGATGAAACAACGCAAGTAACTAAGCTCACGGATTGTACACTGCTGAAAATTACGATTGTGTGATATGAATTGGAGTAAAATCCAGTTTTTAGAAAAATACACGTACTCATAAATCGTAAAAATGCATAATATACCAGTTTTCAACAATGGAAAATTAACGTTTTCCAGATACCACAACCAAACTGTTTTCGGTGCTCTTTGTTGTAATAAGAAAGTCTTTTATATTGTTAAAAAATTATGGCATAATACAGAAGAGTATTATACCCAGATTTGTCCCAATCAAAAAATAAAAAAATTGAATATGGTAAAACAGTTATGCTGTGACATTGATATTCCTAATACAATTTTTTCTTATCACTCATACCGACATTGAGGTAAACCCATAATGTTATGCATAAAATGATCTTAGGTTTACTGATGAATGCTAGGTTAGATTACTCAACTGATCTGACGTTGCTTTTACGTCTATTAGTAAGCTACAATAATTATAACAACACTGTTTTAGTTAGTATTACTATACTATCGAAATTAGTTTAGCAGCAGGTACCCGAAACATTTCATAAAATGTGGTCACCACTACTAGTGACCGTGATGATGATAAGTGTCCCAAAATTTTCTCATTCATACTTAAACACGGATATGTAAATATATTTTAAATGTTCAATAATCCAACAAGACAGTTTAATGTTAGCACCAACATTATCGACAGGCAAATAAACAGCACAATAATTTTACACTGAAAAAATACAATTTTAACGAAAGTGGCATAACCATCTGAACCCAACTTAAAGTATCGAAAATGAATAAACCATTTTAAATGCTCGTTTTTACAATTACATGTTTTAATTTAAGTTGTATACCAATGAAACTAACTATGAAACTAGCTATGAAACTAGCTAAGAGATAATAGAGAAATGTACACACGTAATGTTACATTTTGAATTATTAATTGATATTCAATACCACAATAATCAGAAACTTTTTAATTGTAATTAAGCATTCAGCTACGCTATTATGATCATATTGTTATTATTTAAAGTTACACGTTTAGTAATCACACATAAAGTTATTCAGCATTTCCGGATGAAATAGAGAAATACGCACCGATGACAACTAAGAATACATTAAATTCGAAAAATGAGTGGTTATTTTCAATAGAATTAAGTATTATGGAAATGTTGAACAGTACAGTAAATAGGTTAATATAGTTAGTAATATTTATCAAATAGTTAGACTGACATCAAAACAATAAAAAACATTTAGAAAAGAGAATTTCAATGATCAAGTAAAACATTTAAAGTATTCTTCCTACCTTTCTACTTACCTATGTAAGAATAAAATTACAGTTTTATAATACCCTTTAAATGGAGTAAATATTTATAGTCAATATTTTAACCGCACGTAACGGAGTGGAAAGGTAACGGTTGGAAACAATTACACTAAACATCGCATTAAAAATACGGTGTTGACTTAAGGTACCTAGTTTCTTTAAATAAATTGAAACGAATTTCCTCAACCGACTCCAGTGAAGTGACACATATGGATGTACAGGGACGCCACCTGTAGACTAGCTGACAAAATGTTCACAATAATAAGTAGTATTATAACAACAGGAATGACTGTTAGTTGAAGGTGATGTGCACATTCATGAGGATACAAATATTTCATGCGTAAACATTCTTGCTTTCATAATAAATTAATATTATTATAAACCTAACTCAAACAAACAAGTTGTTGATAATACACTCATATATAATTCAACAATCATCGCACGAACAAGTACACACTGAAATATTTGCAAAATCGCAATACGTATTTAGAATTATAATACTATATAATATAATAATGATTTAAAAGAGAATTTCAACATCAATAACAACAAATATGAGTTTAGTTTTAGTTTCCTTCTAAGCATTTAGAACAAACAATGCAACTACGTAAAGTTTGCCAAAATGTTCATTATGCTTTTCCGTTTCAGCGATGGAATTTAAATGACACTTTTATGGGAATAAGAAGAAGATGAGAAAGGAAAAAAATGAAACGAACGAGTGTCAAAATTTATTCGTCCGGTTCCTCAAAATCCAGACTATCATCTTGTTCATGCTCAGCGTTGACAATCCTAAAAGTTTCCAAGAACTCGTTCAAGTCAATCTTGCCATCTTTATTCATATCCATGCTCTTTGCCATTTCCATTTTCTGCTGTTGAGGAATTGGGGAAGCAAGATGCTTGCCAAGTAGATCACATGCTTCAGCAAACTCCTCCATTGAAATGTACCCTGTGTATGTGTATAAAATATTAGATGGCTATTTCAATGAAACTCAGTTTTGATTCATGAGATCTTTCGATTACGAAAAAAAATGAAAACGATAGAAAGAAAAGACAAAAAAGAGATTGAATGCCGTTGGACAAAAAGTTGTTGGGTTTTCAGAATGTGCTACGTGTACCTGAATTATCCTTGTCAATTATCCGGAAAATAGTCTCAAGACTTGATTTGTTTCGATATAATACCTCAGCAACGGTGACGTCAATCTACACAGAATAAAAATTTAATACAAAACTTATTTGAGCATTCGCAAATTACGTAACATACATACTGACCATAAAACAGCATTTTGATTCAGTACATGTGCAATTGAAATACCTATGTATTTTTAAATATTTCAGAAGCTGTTATAAAAAAGTTAAACCTAATTAAATACAGAAGCATGGAGCAAAAAAATTTCATATATGCCAGATTACAGCATATTATGTGGAGACATGGCTGTTATTTTGCTCAATGAAATGAATGTACTATAAAGTTAATATTTATTTTTTGAGAAGACTGCGGAAGACACAAGGATTATGTTATTTTTTGACAACGGAAAAAGCCTGTATGGCAACTCTAACCTCAGAATCTCCTGGAGCTTCCTCCTGGAACGTTGATTGGTATTTGACAAGCCCAGTTGCCGAATCAAGATCGGCAAGTTTGGGACGAAGCAGTCTCCAGGGTAACTTGAGATCTGTCCCATCCTCCAATGCTGTACACCAGTCATTGACGTTGACAAGACCTAATAGATGTAACAAAAAATGTTGTATCATGCAATGCAAGCCATGAACTGAAAGCAGATAACAGGGAAGCACAAATTGGCGATTACTATTACTTCCTTCTCGATAAACAATTATGCTACCTTGAGAGTCGGTGTCAAGACTGACAAAAGCCTGTGTAAGAACATCTTGACGTTCTCGAATTCGATTCCGCAATTCCCGGAGTGCAGATGCCTCTACCATACTCACGCGTTGGCGGATAGTCATTGATTTCAACTTTGGAGTTGCAGCATTAAATTGAACAAAGTACGGTTCAATGGGTTCTGTGGGCCCGCCAATTAATCTCACGTATGCTCCTTTGTTGGAACCCTCCTCGTAGTAATTCGAGGCCGAGAATACTGTTAAACACTATTAAAAGTGATAATAATTAAAATATATTCAGCTATGGGGCTGCATACTTTTATACAGTGAGATGTGTAATGAGTCATTGTTACTTATGATTCAAGAACAGGCAACTCGTAACGTTCAACTTGGCAACTGCCTGTGTTCGCAGTACGCCTACTATGAGGTACATAGACCAAATTTTATTTTTAAGCGACAAATTTGAATTTACTATTTACTTTGTTGTCATGCATGAACTCGTATCCATCAGGCTTGCACTCATGAGATCGAATCAATAGTTGGAGTCCATGTTTTTGAAGTATTTTCTCGGTAACGTCAGAGCCAAAATAGGAGCCACCGCCGCGAAACGTGTTGGGCGAGCAACCTGTACCAGCTTGAGGGTCACTCCACAACAAGTCCAGAACCTAAAATAAAAATTATCAGGCATCTGTTAACATGGCTCTTTCACACTCTGCACTGAATGATAAGTATGAGTTGATGTTTACGATGTAACATGTAGGAAAACTTTATTTTGCATTTATTGAAAATATCAAAGAATGTTGAAATGTAATGCGAGCCATTTCTCATTCACCAAATAATTATTTACGCAATGATACGGATCTACATATACACCAAGAAATACCTTTCAATTATTAACGAAGGAGGGATGTCACCAAAACATTGGCAATAACATTGTCAACGTCAACATAGCACGCTGATAATTTTTCTCTAATTTTTCATACATTGCAACCAAGTCTATTTTACTTCTTGGACGTGTCACAAACTCGTACAAGACTGATAGAGATTAATTATAAGATTCTGTCCCAGTAGTGCTTTTACGTACATGAATGCAACCTTAACCTTAACATGAACATTTCTTCAATTTTTAAAATTTCCCAAAGCATAATGTTATGTCTAATGTCCTGTTCTCCTGTTACAAGACGCTAGCGGGGAGTGCTGACGAGTCTTGACATACCTACCCATATATATATCATCCCCATCACATTGACTTGTCTCCAGTTGTTTTGAAATTAAAATAGTACTGTACAATAAAAAATCTTAAACTTATTTTTATTTCTGTTGCGTTTTCCACAGACGATCTGTTTACTCGGGCGTTTTTACGATGTTACCTTAATATGTGTATACATTTGCCTAGATTAACTTATTATTGCTTTTCATTCTACAAATGTAAGCATCATCAACTAGATTAATGCAAAAAAAAGTTTTAAAAATATTTGTTGCTGAGATAGCAGATGATGCATGCAGTGAATAAACGAGAGAGTGCATGCAGCAATTTTTTGACCTGTCTATTTATTATTTGTTCCAAATCTATTTGGAACTAAATGGCCTGTCGACATTCCGGATCGACTGACCATTTAGCTTTATTCTACCATTCAGATGGCAATGTGGGTGGTCCGCTTTTATCATAAAAATACATACAAAAATGCATTCAAGGTAAGCGGCTTTTGTTTTTATGTTATCCTGAACTACCCCTTTGAACGTCTTATGAGTTTAATACACACTTTTTATTCGACAAATCATTTAACAAAAAAAGGAAAGCAACACAATGGATTTAAAATTTACATGGATAATTTGGAAGAATTTTATATTCAGATTCACTTTTGATATTTGGCATTTGATTATCAGACTAGAGAGGTTTCTACAATTGAAATTTAATGACTGGATTGACGAATTAGACATTACGAAAGAAATTGTTACAGAAATATTATTATTATAAACATTATTATATAGAAATGACATGCATAAATGGACTCCACGATAAAATGGAAAACACGATAAAACTTAACAAAACAATAATTTTTCAAAAACTATTCAGCGCGTCAAAAAAGTAAAAGTAACTATATAAAGGAAAGAAATACAAGTCACGGCAACATTTTGCTGAAATTCTGATAACTTCAGGTTATCAATAATCAAAATTTTAAGTTTTTGTATCCACGAGGGTCCGTAATGTCCGGAGAATATTCCCGAACTTTTCTCTTTGACTCAGCATCAGTTTCATATTTATTACCAGTTGCAGACATGTTACCAGTTTCAGATTTGTCACAAGTTTCAGATTTGTCACAAGTTTCAGATTTGTCACAAGTTTCAGATTTGTCACAAGTTTCAGATTTGTCACAAGTTTCAGAT
>JAHZMT010004196.1:0-12472 GCA_027743785.1 Sinhomidia bicolor
TGGCTCATGGTACCAATCTTTATTACAAACTCGCTCCACTCGAATCAACGGCGAAAACATTCGTAGGGACTCCTGAACACAGGCAGACATGTACACTAATTCGCCAATAGTTTCATGTTCAATTTTTCCCTGGTGCTTAGCCAAGTAGGCATCCAGCTCAGCAACAAGTTTCTCCTGAACTTCAGGGTTTGTAGCCAAGTTATACGTTAAATGTGTAAGGGTTACTGCACTAGTGTCAAAACCTGAGAAAAAAAATTTTTTTTTGCTTTACTCACCTGTGGCACTTTTAAAAATATTAATTATCTTTAATCAAAAAAACATTATTATTATCACCTGCAATAAAGAATACCAGTGCCTGCGACATTACTGTCGCTTCAGTTACTCCCAACTTTGAATATTCTTCGGTTTCCAATTTTCGAAGCATTTCATTCAAACAGTCCACAAAGTCATTGGTTTCAATCTTGCTTTCTTTTCTTGCATTCAGTACATTCTTTATCACGCCGTTGAGAAAATTTACAGAGTCCCGTGGAACGCTCGGTCCTAGCCGAGTTATTACTGGAAATACCTCTGGAATAAAAATAAACGTGACAACTGACTTTTTGTCTTTATTCATTGATTTAGTTATATAAATTTAGTAGGTTTTTAAAAGAATTTCTTTTGTTTACGAGTAAGTGTAATGAACCAGTTTGCCTCAAAGTCGTCCGCAGTGAAACATTTCATTCAAACAGTCCACAAAGTCATTGGTTTCAATCTTGCTTTCTTTTCTTGCATTCAGTACATTCTTTATCACGCCGTTGAGAAAATTTACAGAGTCCCGTGGAAAGCTCGGTCCTAACCGAGTTATTATTGGAAATACCTCTGGAATAAAAATAAACGTGACAACTGACTTTATGACTTTATTCATTGATTTAGTTATATAAATTTAGTAGGTTTTTTAAAAGAATTTCTTTCGTTTACGAGTAAGTGTAATGAACCAGTTTGCCTCAAAGTCGTCCGCAGTGAATTTTCTCATGTGTTGGAGGAAAATGTTGTTTGGGTCATGAAGAGAGTTAATCTTTGTGCCAAATCCACAGCGGGCCATGACATCACTTGTCAAAGCTGTGTATAGTCTTTATTTAAAAAAAACAAGCACATAAGTGATTAGTAAATACCTTTTCTATCAGTTTGCTCACAGTGAAAATTCATACTTTTTCGGTGAAAAAGGCTCGCCATTTTGTAACTTTTCTTTGACTACTTGTATCCAATCTTGAATGGCTTCTGTCATTGCTACACTCATATTACGTATTCTTCCTGTGGTCAAGGATGGAGAAATGGCACTTCGTACAACTTTCCATTTATCATCTAAAAAAATATAACAAATTCTCAAAATATCGTGTAGTAACATTTTATTTGGACAACCGAAAGAAATATTATTTTTATTTTGTATTTTTTAGCGTTTCATATTGTACACGGCAGCATATCTATCATCTCATTAACCATAGCATCCCCAAAATCAAATATCCTTTTGTTGTGAAAGTGGTCGAAATCTTTGACAAAAATCAGCTTTATCAGATCAGGATCAGCAATGTAAATTTGTGGAGCTACTTCCTTCGTAATACTTTAAATTCAGAAATAAATAAACAAATAAAATAAAAAGCACGAATAAATAAATTTCAGAATTTTCATTTGGAAACTTATGGACTTGCTCTATAGCTTTCTCCAAACAAAATGGGCTTACACTCTCTCACGTACCCCATAAATTTTGCCGTATTTCCTCACATTCTCAGAATCCTGATCATGGACAATTTTCTTGTACACGTACACGTCACTGCCTCCAATGAAAGATGGCTTGACAAGTGCGGGCAGTCCTTTGACCCTTTCCAAGCTTCCATAGTGCCATCGCGCGTAAATCACTAGTGCGGTTAGCAAACCAACTAGTCCAGTAACTAGCACGTACGCTAATGTTGCAAGTAGCCCAATCATTTAAATTAAATTGCAATTGTGAGTTTAGTGATTAGTTTCTGGTGAGCTGAAAAGCATTATGTGTGGTGGCAAAAATAATACTGAGAAGGCTTTGAAGACGAGATGAAGATGGGAAGATGGACTGCGCATACATGTACATGTCCATTCAAACATGAAAGTGGTGCAATCTCTAGTTATATTAATTAAGACGTTCATCTGAGCAAGTAATATTTTAAGTAACCAGCATACATACACATGTTCGAAACTGACAACTGTGAGTGAATTGGCAAATTTTTATGAATAAGAAAAGTGACCTTCAGCTACAATGTCAAAGCAATGATCATAATATGGTAATAGTAATGATACTTTTTGCGTAATTCCTTTTTTGTAAATGCCTGCATCTGTCTGTCTGTCTGTTTGTACGATGGCTGTGAACATGGCAAATGAAAACGCAAGTTTTAGTTAATCTGATTTACATATATTTTTCGGTATTCGATTATCGGTTTAAAAAGAAGTATTAAAAAGAGATATTGGTGTTATAAGAAAGATATTGCTGCTGTGTAAAACTGTGTAAGTGTACACTAGTGTACAGTGAACTATAGAGCTCTATAGAGATAAATAATAGTATGCTGCATTTCGTTAAGTTTCGGTTGTCATGTTGAAGGTCACCGGAGACAGCAAAAACAAGCAGTATATAACTATCACGCTCAGTGAATCTTGCTGTTGCTGTATCCACCGTCCAGACCATGACCTTGCGTAAACTAAAATTGCTGAGTGTGTATTTCCTTGCCTACATAAATACTATAGGCATTTAGATTATGCGATAGTATGGACTCCTATGCAGAATATTTTGTTGTCTGCATTCTGCAAACGCATGTGTGCCAAACATAGTTCTTACAATGTGTAGTAGGAAATATGAAAAATATATGTGTGTAAATACGATCTCCTTTTTGGAAACTGACTTGAAATGCAGTAATAAATGTTGCAATTTTTAAATATGTCATCTTATTGACTTTTAGTTTTGGCTTGTGTTGAGGTTTACTTTATTTGTTCTCGTACGATTGAGTACCTATCGAAATCGGATAATAGCAGATTTTCCTACACCACTAATATTGTTGTTGTGCTTGCGTTCCAGAAATCTGTTGTCTCTTGTGCATACAACCTATCATCTCATTATTCCCAACATCCCCAAAATCAAATATCCTTTTGTTATGAAAGTGCTGTGAATATTTGACAGAAATCAGCTGTAATTTGAAATGTAAATTTGTGGAGTCCTCACTTCGTAATACTCTAAATTCTGAAATAAAAAAATTTACCCATAAAATTTTGCCGTATTTTTTCACATTCTCAGAATTTTTGATTGCACTGCCCGTAAAATAATAAACACTAAATTACCTATATAAATGTAGCTTACATAAATTATGATGATAGCTTGGTGTTTATAAATTCGTCCAATCACTTTACACGTTTATTTTTTCAGAGGTATTATTTAGACTAGTAGCTCGCTTAGGACCAAGCAATCAAATCAATTTTAACGTGACCATAAAAAATATAGTGAATGCTACAAAAAGTAAAATAAACTCGCAAAGCAAGACTGAAGTCTCTAAAAGCGGGGTCATCATCCAATCAATGTAACCCCCCACCCCCCGCATTCAGTTCCCCTTTGATAGCTCTTGTGGTAAAATTGAGATGACCACTCGGAACGTATTTTCTCGCCGATTCCGCTGCAGTGATTATTCCGTCCATGGCAGCACCACCAGCGACTCCTAATCAAGGTCAAAATTTTATTTGGCTTCCTTAATTACATACACTTCACCAGCATTGTTTTTCTTACCTCCCACTACACTTCCAATAGGTCCTCCAATCACAAAACCCCAAATTCCTCCTACAAACACTCCAACACTTCTTGTCGAAGTCTTTATCGCATTATCGCCTTCCTCTATGTCCCCATCAGTGTAGTGAGCGCATCCGATTATGTGACCTATTACGGGAATTCAATAAATCATCATATATATGCTGCAAGGGCGTCGGTATAAATAAATCATTTGTGTTTGATCATCATCCTCACCATCGTGCGAATAGCAGCCTTCGGTCAGTTTCCCGAAAATCATTTGTCAGGTCTACACTTTGCTCGAAACACTTGCTAGACTTGGTTCCTTTCTTAAAGTTTGAAAATCTTGAAAAGTGTAAAAAGTTTAAGGTTGAAGAGGCATAATATTCGTTGGAGTATTTGACACAAGCAATTGTAGATAAATGAATTGTAACATCGATTCGGTCGTCTTTCACTGCTATTATAATCATTATTGTAGCTTCTAAAAATTTGCATAGTTTGTGAAAATTAGTATAATATGATTTTTTTAAACCGAGCAAATTGATGTATGACGAAGGGGGAGGGGCGGTTAAATGTCCATTCGAGAATATGCACATTCGAGGATTTAAAAAGTTTTAGCAAATTGTTTCGAGCAAAGTAGGGTTTTAGAAAATCTCTTTCGAGCAACTGACACCAAATCTGAATAGCTTGCTGTGTTTTTTAAACTTCCAATGCAACATTATTTGTTGATTAATAATATTTATTCATCTTGCTGATAAATAATGTTATGTTAGTGCTATGGCACCTGTTGCTGTACTTGTGTTACATAATAGTATATGTTCCAAAATGTAAACCTAGTAATAATCTGTCCTTCAAAACAAACAGCGCAGAAATTAAGCGATACGATACACCAAGAAACACGATAAATAAGTGAAAAAAATTAGCTTTATTGTTTTGACTTGTTATTAAAAATGTAAATGGCGTACCTGTAGTTTATTGTATGTATGTTTAATTTACATATTCATTTTGATATTATTAACAGTAAATCTTTTTAAATCATCTTGTCATGATCATCATCAGTCATTATCTTCCTCCTCCTCCTCCTCCTCCTCGCACTCGCACGGGGCCAACAGCTTCAAAGAAGCTCTAAGAGAAGCCTCCTCACTGAGAATTACGGTTCCATGGATAGCGTCTGTTGGAACCTCTCCAAAGTTCATATATCTTCCAGACCAGTAGCAGACCTCGCATCTGGCTATAGCAACAGTGGATTTTGTTATGGGGTCGTAAACCACCGATACGGTTTTCGAGGGACCTTTATACAGTCTCATGACCTCGTTATGTTTTACAAGAGCTTTAATTTCCGCACATTGCATTTCCCCAGGTAACCGTCCGGATAGCGGCCGTTTTAGTGCTGGAGCACGACCACTGATAACCTGCTCAGCCGGTGGAACATCACCACTGAATTTCGCAACATAAGAGTTCCCTTCAACATCGAACATTATAGTACCCACTACAGGGGTTTCGGCTTTGGATGCAGCAGCTTCCCTGTGAACTTTTTTGGCGGCGGATTGTAGCTGCTTGGCCAACGAGTTGATAGTCTCTCCCTCTTGAAGAGTTATCTCACCCTTCTCTACAGCTTGCTTAATTGCTGCCTTGAGATTTCTCGAGGTCAACATCTGAGTTCTAATGGACTGGAATGTTTTGGCGTAAGCTCGCCCGGCAACGCCGTCAAAAACTGGGGTCATTATCCAGTCAAAGTAGCCCCCCGCATCAAGGTTCCCTTGAGCAGCTCTTGTGGCGAAATTAAGGTGACCACTCGGAACGTAATTTTCCTTAACTGCAGATTCCGCTCCAGTGATAATACAGTCCATGGCAGCGCCACCAGCGACTCCTAAGAAAATCACAAAGTACCTCAATTTCTTAAAGTTCACTAGTTATATACATTTTTCTTACCTCCCGCCACAGCTCCAGCAGGCCCGCCAACCAGGAAACCCCCAATGCCTCCTCCAATCACACCAACAGTTCTCGACGAAGCCTTCATCGCATTGTCACCTTGCTCCCTTTTCCCAGAAGCGTAGTGAAGAGCTCCCTTCACGTGACCTACTACCGGAATTGAGTCGACCATCGCAGACATGTTGTCCATAAAGTAGAGATGAGACTTTCTAGCATATTCTGTATCTCCTGCTACAGCCGCTCCAAGAGACCCAAGTTGAGATACCACAGGACATCCCATTAAAAAGTTCTTTTGCGTTTCCCGAGCCCCTTGCTTGTCTCCAGCAAGTGCTTGGAACCCGGATTTCGCTTGAGATATCACTGGAATGCTGTCGGTGTTTCCCATTTTATGCTCAACTTTTAAAGTTTTTGCGTCTTTTCGTCAATAATGTTTTTATAATAATTCGGTTAGGAAGATTACATTCCCCTTGTTCACACACACACACACAAGTCTACATTTTTTTCACGTGAACAAAAATCAATTGATTGGAGTCACTATGCAGTTATATGAATAGACATTATTTTTTGTCACAGAAAATTTAATTGTCAAAGGGAAGGACAAGAATAATAGCTAGAACTTTTACAAAAAACTGCAGCTGATGATGTTAGTATTTGACTAGAGAAAGATAGAGAGGCTTATTCACAAGAAGATGCGCAGTAATCAGTCACAAGATTTCTTGCAGCCCACAAATACACTCTGGTTATATAAACCGTACAAAAATGCACATGTTGTTACCAAGCTCCTATTTTTTTACCAACTTATGTGTTGTTGTTGTAAAAAAACCCATGCAGTAGTACGCAAACTTGGTTGTACAAACTTTTAGCGTAGCGTCTACTATATATTATATACCTAGTCAACGTTTTAACAGTTGGGGTTGGGTTGACGACGATGATGATGATGATGGTAGCTGGTTGATGTACCAAATTGTGCTGTATTTATGATGCAGTTTCAAACTGGTCGAGTGCAGTGCAGTATTTGTATGAGCATTATTAATATTATAACTGATGGACAAGTTTAGAACCTACACTCTTCGTATATGCATGTATTTATGTTGCACACAGCGAAACCAGTTCATAGTTGATGTTGTTGCTATTATATAAAACTTGGTAAAGTACAATAATTTTCCGTCACGCAATATGTATAGAGACCTTCCCTAATATACTTTTTATTAGTCGTGTAAAAAAGTTGGTCCCAAGACTGTGTTGAAGTGTAATTTGAAAATTTAGTCTTAAAGAGGAAATTATTTTATTGTATGTAAAAAAATGCAAAATTTTAAACATTTATTTAATTGGCAATGTTACCATTTATTTTACGTCAAATTCCTGCTCACATAACTTGTCTCTCTTGTCTACTCTTTTGCACACAGTTACATGACTTTTTTTATTTCAGTCGACTTGTTAGGACACAACAGCGTAAATGGGTTTAGATCTTAATAAGCGGCAAAATTGTACTTGACGTTTTTCGGCACATTGTTGCAGTTTAGTCATTTTTAATAGAAGAGATTTGAAAAAAAAATTTCCATACTTTTATTTTCCCGTGCAAACGCGCGGTATTCTTCAATTATCTGTTTTTCATCGGAAAATTTAATTGGCGCTAGCACACAGATTGAAACTACAATAACGGCAATGGTTACAGTGATCCCTTGATTTTGATAACAGAAAAAGCTAGTTTTGTGAAAATTCAATTGTTTATCTATTTTTTTCCAAATTTAAGATTTAAAAAAATTAATGAGAAAACTGAATGATCAATACTTCCAAATTAAAGCACTGCAATTTATACTTGACATTAAACAGTTAAAAGTAAAAACTGAATTTTTTGTATATTTAATTTACTGTCAATATTATTACTAAAAATGCAAATAATCTTTTAGATTGCCTTGACGTGATCATAGTTCATAAACGTCGGCTTGACACTCGCACAGGGGCAACAGATCCAAAAAACGTTGTCTAGAGAAGCCATCTCAGTGAAAATAGCGGTCTATGAAAAACATACAACCAGTTTCATTTTTAAAAACGCACATGTTTTTTGTCAAAAAACTTTATAATGATAGTTTTGGGTAAAAACAATTAATTTATGTTGGACCAAAAAAGTAACTAACGTAATTTTTTTGTTCTGCTTAAAATACTGAAACAACAATAATTGTTAAAATTTTGAATTTAAATGAATCCAATTAATTTTTTTTGCAATAAATGGATATCACATTCGCCCCTATGAACAAGAACACCTGTCTTTCCTTTCTTTAGAAATGCTTTTACGTAATCAGATCACTTTCAAATGTACTTGGTAATATAAAACTATAATGATGGTTTGTTTAAATAAATATATTGACAATATTGTTAATATCTCGTTGACCCTTTTTGAACTTTGGTCATCATCATCATCATATGACGTTATGCAAATATACAATGCATTTCTACAGCTTTTTACCAAATTAGTTGGAAAGCCACCTCATATCGGGCTGTTCAAAAATGTTATATTGTAATATTTGTAATTTTGTTAATTGTATTGTTGTCAGTTAGCAAACATTATCAGTAATACTGATTCAGTATACACGTTATGGGAAAAATGCACGATACACCAAGAAATAAATTAATTGTAAAAAGACTCAATTTTATTCATTATTATTAACATTTAATTCGCGTAAAAAATCGATGTCTGCTGTAATGTAATTGACAGTCTCCTCATTTCATTTGAATACTAACAACACATCGCTAAACTTGTCCTGATCCTCATCTTCACACTGGCACGGCGCCAACAGCTCCAGAGAAGCTTTATAATAAGCCTCCTCAGAGATAGGTACAGTTTCATGAACAGCGTCTGGAGGGATTTCTCCCATGTTAACATACATCCCATCTCTGAAGCAGAGCTCACATCTGGCCACAGCTCGAGTGGATTTTGTTTGCGGGTCATAAACCACCAAAAAGGTTTTCGATGGTGACAATCCTTGATGCTTCATAACCGCCCAAATTTCTGCACATTGCCCAACAACCTGTCCACTCAGCGATAGATCCACTTTTGACAAGCGCTCCAAGAGAACCTTCTGGACAGATGCAACATCACCACTGACTTTACCGGCACCAATCTCCTTTCTCAGCTTGATAACCTTTAAACCTATACTACTCTCGAGGGGGGCTGCTGGGGCATTGGATGCGGTTGCTTCTTGTTGAACTTTCTTGGCGGCGGATTGTAGCTGTTTGGCTAACGAGTTAATGGTCTCTTCCTCTTGAAGGGTTATCTCGCCCTTCTCTACGGCTTTTTGAATTGCTGCCTTGAGACTTCTCGAGGTCGCAATCTGAGCTTTAATGGACTGGAATGCTTTGGCGTAGGCTCGCCCGGCAACGCCGTCAAAAACTGGGGTCATTATCCAGTCAAAGTATCCCCCCGCATCCAGCTGCCCTTTGACAGCTCTTGTGGCAAAATGAACGTGACCGCTTGGAGTGTATTTTTTCTTGACTGCCGATTCCGCTCCAGTGATTATTCCGTCCATGGCAGCGCCACCGGCGATTCCTTGAAAATTGAAAGCAATATTGACAATAAAATGATAATGGAAAAGTAGATAAGTAGCGAAAGCAGGGTAACGACATAGACAAATTTGAAAAATTCGAGAAAGGTTCATAGTTTTCATGCAACATATTATTGGTTTGAAGCACGGACAGACAGACGAACACGTATCGTTAGCATAAACGGCTCAATCAGCTTTCTTCACTTGTCAATCATCCAGTGTACAGCTTTCCACCACAGTAACATTTTTCTTACCTCCAGCGACAGATCCAACAGGACCTCCCACAATAAAACCTCCGATTCCTCCTCCAATCACACCAGCAGTTCTGGACGAAGCCTTCATCGCATTATCACCTCCTTTCCTGTCCCCACAAGCGTAGTGAATGCCTCCTTTCACGTGACCTACTACCGGAATCGAGTCAGTCAGCGCAGACATATTTATAAGAAAATATTTTTGAGACTTTCTTGAATACTCTGTATTTCCTGTTACAGCCGCTCCAAGAGCCCCAATTTGAGATACCACAGGACATCCCATTAAAAATTTCATTTGCGTTTCCCGAGCACCTTTCTTGTCGCCAGCTATGGCTTGAAACGCCGATCTTGCTTGGGATACCACTGGAATGCTGTCGGTGTTTCCCATTTTATTTTCACCTTTGAAGCTTGTTTCTTTGACTAACAATTTTTAATTCGGTTTATAGAAGAAGGCCCTAGTCTCCGTTCCGTACACAAACAAGTCTACATGCTTTTCCCGTTAATAAAATTCACTTGATTAGAGTCTTTGTTCAGTTATATGAATACTTTTTTTGCCCCGGACAATTTAACTGGGAAAGAATTGGTCAATGGTATTTACATTTTTACATAACTGCAGCTTATGAAATAACTATTTGAATAGCTGCTTATTTCTTAAATTGTGCAATAATCAGCCACAAATGCACTCTATGATAAAATACGGAACAAAAAAGGCACACACTGATGCTTTACAATGCAAAATTGCTCTTTTCCACAAATACAAGTCCATTTTACTTAAATTAACTTTAATTGAGTCACTTTGTTGTTATATTATATTACAACACTGTTGACTGTTTTGTCCCACAAAAAATAATTCACAAATAACTGATGCTTTACAATGCAAAATTGTTCTTTTCCACAAATACAAGTCCATTTTACTTAAATTAACTTTAATTGAGTCACTTTGTTGTTATATTATATTACAACACTGTTGACTGTTTTGTCCCACAAAAAATAATTCACAAATTACGATAAATAATTACAGCTGATGTAACCGTTTGACTAGCATAAAATACGCATAAAATGCAGTCTGGCACAAAACACATTTTTTTGTTCTTCTGCATAAAAAAGCTACTGCTTTGATTGGAACCAGTATAAAATGCACATGTTGTTGTCAAGCGGTTATTAGGTAGCAGGATTGGTCCTGCCTTACAATTTTAGGCTGTCAGTCTGTTCGTCCGACTAGAGCTGTAACTTCAGCTCTCAGTATAGATCAAATTTAATCTAAATGTCCTCCAGACGAAGCTCAAAAGTTCTATTGATATATTCAGCCACATATGAGACTCCTTAAGGGCTCTCTTGGAACTTCAAAAATAATCTGTACATTCCTGTGTAAAAGACTCCAAATTTCCTATAGGTATATGTGCAGTAAATAACATGACAGCATCCGGTAGCTTTTCACCAGACTGGAAAGAGAACCCTTTAAGGTCATCATGTACCCTTAGAAAGCAACTTTTTAATTACAAACTTGAAATGTATTATATTGCAAACTAAGACCACGAGTAATCGGACAGCTATTCATCAGAACCGCCAGGCAGCCCTAAAGGTTTAACATAATGTCAGGAGACCTACAAAAATTAAAGGAAGCAGATACAGCCCTTAACAGAAAACAGCAGACCATGTAGCCCTTGATTGAAAATAGATGAGTAGGTTACCCTTAACGGTGAATAAAAGTCCGGGCAATCATGAACACTTAACAGAAGGTCAAAGACTAGCCCTTAAGATTTACTTTGTTATACGTTTTTTTGATTTGCCATACCCTATAATAGTTGCTATCATCATATTATGTGTGCTGTGGAGTGTGGAACCCATGCATTTAACCTTGTGCAAAATTTTGGCTGGTGCTTGTGCGCAGTTGGTTGTGGTTGTGGTGGTTGATATGACGCGATATACTAGCTTTAAACAGGTTGAATGTGAGTGTAGTAATAAGACAGATAGATAAGTTAGGAACCTACTTTCCATTTTTTGCCGTAAAAAGATAAATGTCCAGCATCAGAACAAGTTTTGATATCGTGGTTTATGGAAAGTGGCTTTTTAGCCGCATGTTGAACTTTGTTAACGTTAATTTTTGAACTGTAAATTTAAATAAAAATACTGTTTAATATAAATACTACTATTTCAAATGAAAAATAAAATTGGGCGCGCAAACGCCCATAAAATTGGTGCGCTTATTATTCTCCCCTTCATTCTCGTGCAAATTGTTTACTGTTAATGTATTGTTGAAGTGTCGTGATTGATTAGCTACTAACTTGTAACGTTTAAAGAATGACGCTTTTGTGTGGATCATTTTACATGGTATGTGAATTTGATATATTTTGTAAAAAGCAAGAAAAAATCGGTTTGCAGGAATTCTTTTCTGTTTGTTACAATCAAACACTGTGATGAGAAATGACACCAGGAAAGGAAAGATTTGTCTTGTGAAATATTTAATACACGAAAATCTATTCATGAAGTATGTAATGTTCGGTTGTAAATTTATGGTTGCATTTTACGTGCAGATGGGTAAATGCTGCGAAATCTATCTGTTTTCAGCAAAAGACTAAACTTCGTTTTGAAGCAAACAAGTTACTGGGGGTAACTTTAGAATCATGCCTAAATTTTTCTACCACATCGTTTTTAAAAGCTTACTTTTTAATTTTAAAATATAACCAGAATATAGAAATACATTGAATTATATAATATATAGTTATACTTTTAAATGTACACAGCGAACCTCGTGCCATTTTGATTTTAGTGACGTTTCAACCGCACGATCTGCTTCTGCTAAATCATGGAAATATCTTGACATTCTAAGCTATCCATAGTAGCGTCAGATTGAGTTTAGCTGTTTTTAACCTTTTTATAAAAAAATGTAGTAATTATTAAGTAGCGAAAGCTTGATCTACTTTATGTGGACGTTTTGTCTGTTCGTCCGTCCGTCCGTCCGTCTGTCCGTGAAC
>JAHZMT010004197.1:0-13510 GCA_027743785.1 Sinhomidia bicolor
ATAAAAGTACTGTAGCCCCAACAAAACTTTTCCGGTTTCCAAACCAAGTGGGGCGAATCCACCTTGTCATAAATGCACTTAATTGCGTCATGAATACTCTGGAGCATGTCTTCAGGCAGGTAGTGAGCGAGCTGTTGATAAGCTTTGGTCTCATTCCACCATCTATCCTCCTTGGGAACATTTTTAAACGTGTCCAAGGGATCGGCCGCGTACAGCAGGTAGAGGTCAAAATAAGGACTTCTAATCTGTGGAGCCAAATTATTAAAGCCATGACTATCCTCAAAAGTTGGCACTCCATCGTTCTCATCGCCTCGCTCTCCGTCGTCGTACCGTTTGCGACGAAATTGGAGGAGGCTGCAGTTGTTAAAGAGTCTGTTGGCAGGCTTTTCATTCAAGGCTGCGGAAAATGATATGCCTTCTTTTTCCACAAGATCCGGGTGGAGAACGGCCAGCTTGTAATATTTTTGGCGACGGATTTTCATTTGAAACTTGTCTTCAAGTTTTTTCAAAGCATTCTTGTCCAGCAGATCACACAATCTGTCAACTGTTGCCTGAAGTCTTTTATTGCACCTCTCTTCCCACGTTGCGCATGTGCTCATGCGTTTCAAATAGTAAAGTGGCCTTAACTGTCCCCTTACGCCAAGTTCGCTTGTCTGGAATATTATTTTGTAATCTTTAAAAATTCAATCAATTTATTATCTAGTACTAATCATCTTGTACTTGCACTTTCTTACGAAAGTATACAAAGTGGGCACTGGATAGAACGCAAATTTTGTTTCATTCTGGTTGCTTTGCGGCGGAGAATCGCAAGGTTGATACTCTTCCATCGACTTGTCTTCATAATGTGTTCTTATATATTCGTAGGTGCCCAATGTTGGGATGAGGCAGAGAGCCTCCCTAATCTTTTCCTGAAATGCGGACCTACTAGAGGTTTTACCTTCCAGAGCGTTCTCCACATGGTCAAGTTCCCAGTAGCAGCGTGCCATACGACCACATGCGCCCCGTTGAAAAACGGCGTATGAAATCACACGATCGCAAGAATTTATGTGGCCACATTTCTTTTCCGTGGAGGCAGTGGGTAAACGATTTAGCAGGGGAAGGGACAAGCAGATTAGGATAAACCAGAAGGATGATAAGTTGGGAAACGGCATAGTATTATTTCTAATTTACTTTACACAGTGGCAGTAGAACATGGCAAAAATAAAGCTTTTGTTTGACTTTGCTTAAATAAAAGTCTGCACATTACCGTGAAAAGAAATTTTTAAAAAAATTTCATTAAATTGTGTATATGGCAATGTAAAAAATGATTATTTCTGGAAGTATCAGCAAAAAGTATAGCGCCCAACGCCGGGCTCGAACCGGCGACCCTAAGATTAAGAGTCTTATGCTCTACCGACTGAGCTAGCCGGGCTTTCATGGAAACTGACTTGTATGCAAATCAGAGTGCATCTCTCTGCACACAGCTTACAAGTTTTGGCGTCATTGATGATGAGTCGAGGTTCAAACTTTCTTGAAGACAGTTTCAGGCAAATACACATTATGCACAAATGTTATCTTGACTTATATTTGTTCATATGTATATCTTGGTATGTCAAAATGTCAATAGTCTGCTGTTGTTATCAAAGTATATGCTGACGACGGTGCAAAAAAAACTTGTTTCCTGCTCAAATGACATTGTAGGAATATTTCATTTGGTGATTAAATGATAAGACAGAACTGTCATTTTATTTTATGCAAAAAATAAATGACTAATTTGTCAGCAAACTGCCACCATATTAAAAAAATATGTAGCTCTGACATACTGAGCTTGGTGCAGACTGCAGACATACGGGTTGGTTCATTATCCATCAGATAAATGTGGCAACTCTTTAGGCAATTATTGTCCTTGTCTCTGAAAAGGTGATGAATCTGTAAAGCGTAAACTTAACCCTATAAACTAAAAATGTCAATGGAAAATGGTAAAATATGTTTAACTCCGTTTTTAACACTTGGCTTCAAATCTGTAAAATTGGTTTTGTTGTAGATTGAAATATGTAGCTTTTAAGGATAATAAGTAAAAGTAGTGAAAAAAGGACAAATCGTTTTGTATGACCAATAGATGATTCCAAAACTATCATGGAGACAACTGGTCTCGGTAAATCTTGACTGTGGTTCATATTTTGTTTTTCGTAGGCTTGCAAAAAGAACATTAATATATTTTTTTTAGCATTATTGGACAGTTTTAAAATATTTATTATTTTTATTCTCACTGTGCCCCATGAATTCTCAGGTAATTTATTGTCATCTTTACTACTACCAACAACGTCCAAGGATTGTTTATACGGATGACAGCATTACTTAAGAATGTTCATCTCGTTGTATTTATTCAAATCATTTGGAGTCTTCCTCAAATCACCATCTGCACTACAGTCTCTGTCTCTTCAGAATGCAAAGAGTACTGCGAAAACCAGTAATTAAATTACTAACATTTTCCAACTTAAAATTTGCAAAATAAATTCTCAGAATAATCTCATCAACAAAAGTATTTTCTAAATGATTAGGCGACCATCGGACGTTAGTACTGAGGAATCGTTTAGAATTGATTGTAGCTTAATTAAGAGCGCCGATGCCATGTTGGAGTGTCAAGGAATGTGTGAAAAGAACAAGTGTCCACAACAAGCCGTCTGTAAATCTGGGTAAGACTTACAAGCACTCGGTATTATCATTATTATGATTATGATTAGACCAGTTAAAATTTTTTTTTGTCTAGGGGTTCAGTGCTGCAGTGTCCAGCAGAAAGTGTAAATTCCGTTGATTTTACAGTTCCTAATGAAGAAGTTGACTGGCAGTCGGTACTACTGTATGCAGGATCTGCTG
Organism: Sinhomidia bicolor; assembly: GCA_027743785.1. Taxonomy (NCBI): domain Eukaryota; kingdom Metazoa; phylum Arthropoda; class Collembola; order Entomobryomorpha; family Entomobryidae; genus Sinhomidia; species Sinhomidia bicolor. The sequence continues at coordinate 2,857 of JAHZMT010004197.1, forward strand.
TTGGTGTACTACTTTGTGGAGTACTAGTCACGCTTTGTGTTTGGGACCACATTCAGTACAGACGTAGTCTTCATCACAGACGAGTATCAGAGGAAGAATTGGATCATCATCATTTACATTGTTTCTTTAACCACAACAGTACCTCGGCCGTTAATATTAGCCAGCTACATTCCCAAAACGAAAACAATAAGTAATTTTGAATTGAATTGAACGCTATTTATTTCAGTGTTAATTTGTTCAGTCTTTACAGTCTGGTTTTACAACTAAACACTCTACAGAGAACCAAGCATATATAATACTCAAGAAGTAATGGAAGAAGGATCTGATCACATTGCAAATGTTGGGGTTTTGACTGAATCAGTTTGAATGGCTAATTATTTATTTGCTACTATGCTACATGAAAAATAAAATATCCATAAATTATTATTATTAATATTTTATTATACGAACTGCTTGCAATGAGAATAAAATATTTTTAGTAATGATTTCTAAAAATGATAAATAGCGTCCGCACTAACTAGTCCTTTGATCTCTGGAAAACATGTAACTCGATAATATGCGGTTTATCTACGGTCATCCACCTCCCTTTAGGCTTCATTGCGTATTTGTGCTTCTTATTATCATTTTCAATCTACATTTTCCCTTCACCGTGTGTCAATTTCAACCTAGCCAAGGCTCAGACGGTTCTGGAAATGCTTTGAACAATACAGATGGGGGAAATCAAGTTACTCCGTGGATACCATCACCACACGTTATCCAGTGCTACCACTGTAATCATACAACGGGTAATTTAAGTGATCCCACCTGCGATTCTAATAAAAGCATCTCGCTCGTTGATTGTTATCCCGAAGCTATTGATTTTGAAAATAAAATTAGTTTTGTTGGTTGCGTCTACGCTGAGTTTTATGACAAGGCTGGAAGGTATAAACTGTTTGTGGAACAACGCTGCTTGGAGTACAACGACCTCTACAGAAAATGGAGCCTTTATCCCATTGTAGAGCGTTGGGACAAACAGACCCCCCGTCGTCAGAATTCGGAAGACACGGTATTTTTTAGGGAGAACTGCATTTATTTGGAAAACGCTGTGAATGGGGAACTTGCAGAAAAGTGCTTTTGCAAGTCTGAAGCTTGCAACTCGGACATTGTTAATTCCGGAGGTTTTGGTAGAGAGAGATTAATTAGGTCTGAAGGAGTGACGGTTACACTGATGACGAAAAAGTATGAAAAGTTGCGATGGATTATACTGACAATTTTGATAAATCAATTTTAATTTTAATCAGATGACAGATAGATTTAATTTGCCGATGACATGAATATAAAGTTGCCATTTCAACCTGATATTTTAAACTCTTGCACATTATAACTTTGAATAAAATTTAATTTAAATTAAAAATTTAAATTCAGTAAAGTTTTTAAAAAGTTTTAGCTGATCACTGGTATCGTGTAATGTAATTCCTGACTTTCATAAAAATTCACTTCCATCATGGCTACTGCATTTGACCGGTGTAGTGAGTACATTGACAGCATCGTCGACTGGACCTGCATCGAGAAGCTTCCGTTGGAAAGGATTGTCTACGGTTTGGCTGCGTTTGACTTTTCATGGAGTCTAATTGTCTTTATCCCTACTGCAATGGCACACTTCCTGTACGTAAATCCGGGTGGCAAATCCAGTTTTCTCCACTACAAATCCGTAAATTTCGTGGACATCTACAAGTATCGACGTTACCAGCCCTGGGAACTTGAAGGAACCATCGACTGGAACCACGAGCTTTTATATATTAACAGAACACGAGCACTCTTGGATAAACTCTGCAGTCGCTACGGGAGAAGCGAAGGACAACCGGGGGATCCCGGGGACTACTTGAAAGAAGTTGCTGGTCGACCATATTCGTCTGGATATAATGACCGTCTCAGTCTAATCGTAAGACTGTTAGTGGCCACAATCACGTTAGTATACCTAAGCACGCCTCTACTCCCTCTTGCTGTGTGGTGGCGGAAGCGAAGAGGAAGGATCATTTTCACCTACATTTTCATTCAGTTCACGCCCTTCGTTTGTCTCATTAGTGTCGGTGTAATTATCTCGGAGGAACTAATGTGCGCTACGAAGATTGCCTATGGGCACGCTCCAATACAGAAATTTTTCGTGGTGGTGAGTACCGTCTTTGCTATTTACCAGATTATCAAATTCTTCTTCCTTCTTTTGTACGTCATCGAGAGGAATTTGACGCACAAGAGAATAGACCACGGGTTTCCCACAAAGAAGATAATCAGGAAAACTGTAAGGGTTCCCCCAACAGTGGCAAGGGGACGAAAATTTCAAGTGGGTCCGGCTGTGGATGAGGATTTTATAGAAGAGTATACCAAGTTGTTTGAAGAGAAGGAAGCGATTTCTAAAAACAAGAAAACTGCCGACAGAATGCGTTCAAGTAGTAATTTGAGCGTTGCGCATTGAATTATTCACAAATGTTTTCTAGATAGCCAAAGTTACAAACTAAAAAGTATTGATAGAGTTTTGCCAAATGAATGATTATAAATATTTATTTTATAAACTACAAAGTGTCGTTGTTGCTTGTAGATTTTAAATTTGCTGAAAGATAAAATGGTTTGTTTTGGAAAAAATAAAGCTCTTTTTCTGAACTAAATAATTTTCTAGTGTAGCTTATTCATTTGAAGCTTGACCGCATTTTTGGCTATTTATCAAAATGAAGGTAAAATTGTGCTGTCTCCGTGAAAAGCTCCTTGACATTGTCGACTACTGGGAGTTTCTCGACGGCAGCAATTTAGAAAAGTATATTGTCGGATTGTCCATCTTTGACCAAATCTGGAGTACAATTTTACTTCTACCCACGACCATTGCAGAGTTTCTCTACTCAAATCCCGGTGGCAAAGCTGGCTTTGTGGATAATATTTGGTATAAACATGTGGACATTTTCCAATTTCGTCGTTTTCACGACTGGGAGGTAGATGCGGAAAAGGGCACTGTTCTTGACGTTATCGATTGGACCCCAGAGCGATACCGCATTAGAAATACGAGACTTGCCCTGGATAAAACGTGCAGTACTTATGAACACAACAAAATAATTCCTGGGGACCCCGGCGATTACTTGAAGGAGGTTGCAGGTCATCCTATAAGTTCAGGATATTATGAGCGTCTCAGTTTAATTGTTTGGTTGTGGACCGTTGCAAATTTTTTAATTTACTTTACAACTCCAATGCTGCTCATTGCAGCATGGTGGCGAACAAGGAGAGGTTTCATAATTGCTGTATATATTGTACTCCAAACGACTTCCATAATGTTCTTAATAGCCATGTGCATTATGGTTACAACAAAGTTAATGTGCGCCGTAGATGTGATTTACCAAGGTCGTCAGATAAGTCTCTATTTAATCACGTTTACTGCCATCTTTACAATATATCAACTACTCAAGTTTTTGCTATGTGAGCTGTACGTGGTTGAGATGCACATCAGTAGGAAGCGAAAAGACTACGGGTTCCGGAAAATGTTCAGATCTAACAAGGTGGATCCTAACAATGAAGTAGAAAAATATTTTGATGTGGAGAGTACGATTGCGGCTGACAAGAAAATGCTTCGTCAAATGGCTAATCATCCCGACTCTTCTAGTCAAGATGACATGACTGGGAAGATGGTGGCAAGAGAAATTCTAGATATTGGTGATACTCCAGGGAACACACGCCCTTTGGAAAAATCCCAGTCACGAAAACCAGCGAACAAGAAATCACTGAATGCTAAAAACAGGATGAAAAAACTGAGAAAAAGCATTAAAATTACTAGTTCTCTTCGAACTCCAGTAGAAGCTAACACAACCGAAGCTCCGGTTTAAACAGTACTTAATAGTAACTAACTTCCCGTATCTTTCAACAGGTGAACCTGACTCAATAAAGGAATGGAAAAAGACGCAGAAAAAAACAAGTGTTAATGATAAATAATTTAACTGTAAACTGAATTCAATATTTGTGACTTTAATTGATTACATTTTGTTAAACTTTATTTTGACTGGCAAATGGCAAATAATATAAAAATGCACTAAATGTATACACAATACAACACTACAATTTATTGTACTAATAGTAAGCACTATCAAATTTATTGATCATCTCTACTGCCACTAGCCACTCCGCCTGTTGGTGTATGTTGGCTGTTAGCTGGGTTTACGCTAAGATGGTGACCTTCTAGAAAAAATACACCTGAACTGCTTTGACCTCCCTTTAACATTGCATTATACCCTTCCCGATTTGAAAACGAAACGAAACCAAAGCCTTTGCTTAAGCCAGTTTTCTTGTCAAAAACAACTTGGGAGAAAGAGACAGGTCCGAAGGAAGACGCAAACTGTCTCAGTTCAAAACTTCCTATTGTCCACGGAAGATTGCCAACAAAAATTCGAAATGCTTGACGAGCAGCAGCAGTAGAAGAAGCCATGATGAAAATAAATGAGAAGAAGGTTTTCAGGAAAATTCAACGTCTTGGATAGCTTGATCACTCTGAACAGTTTTTAAAGAGATTTCTAGCAGATGAATTGTATGATCTTGCATTAATGCCAACAAGTCTACTTGGTTGGAGTTGGCGAGGTCACTCAACGGAACGTGCTTACAGCAAAGTCCCCACTTGGCCAAGAGGTGCTCTATGGACCAGTCTGCACTTCTTTCTTGATAAGTTGACAAAAGTTTTGCCTTAAAAAGTAATTAAAAATATATAAAAATTATACTCTGAAAAATACTTGTCGTTGTTGACCTTACTTTGATGCTGTAAATGAAATACTCACCTGTGGATTATGCTCCAAAATATAAGCTACTGTAGAAATCAAATCTTCGAAAACAGCCGGGTCATAAAAACAGTCTGATCCAATTAGCAAATCCACTTGTCCTTTCAGTCTCGTCAAGTTGTTTAGAAATAAGCCCCACGTCAGTCCAATTACCCTTACCTTATCACCCACACCGTTAACTTCTGCAGTTCTTCTACACTGATCAAGACAATGCGTCAGTTTTGCCGAGTCAGTTAATGTAACCTTTGCTCCACAAAGTGATGCAACAACACCAGGTAATGCTGTACCTGCACCCAGTTCCAAGACCTTAACAAGAAGACGCACAAAAAATGAAAATCTTTTATTTAGCCCACCGCACGGCAAACAAAAAAACTAAACTAACAATGGAATTAACTTTAATGCAAAAAGCAATTAATTAAATTAAATCTTACTCTTTTTCCAGGAAGGTAATGCCGGTGCTCAAATAAATACCAAGCGAGGATGGGTGCACATGGCCACACATATAATCCGTAACTTGCTTGGATTCTCTGCGAGCGAGGAAAAAAAATAACACACACACAGATGAGCTTGTGTATTGTCTTCTCAAGGAATGACCTTTAAGGAGTCATCTATACATCACGTCATATTTTATCTGCACTATGAAATCAATACGTTTAACATTTAATTTAAAATATAACCAGATCTAGTCGTGCGCAAAAGATTTTAAGCTTGAAAAACTGCTCCGTAAAAAATGTAAAATAATATCTTTAAAGTATGTCATATTGTATGAATGTTCCCGTAAAATATGCATGACAAGCAAGCAAGCAAAGGTGAGTAGTGTACCAACAAACGCAGAGCAACGAGTACATCTCGCATGCATTTCATCTCAAAAAAATAAACAAACATGTGTGTAAACTCAAAGTGATGATGCTGAGCTGATATGATGCTTCAAATTTATGGAGTGGATGAGAAGAAAGGTGTACTTGTTCAATAAATTGTTCTTTTTTACGGACACCTCAATAATCAACCTCTTCTAATCAGCAATTGCTGAGGCTATAGTGCTGGTAAACAACTTTGATGATTGTACCGTGTTTTGTATTGTGGTAAAAAGTACGGAAGTAAATAGATTAATTAGTTAATATTATTAAAAGGATAAGCACGCACGCACACCTGCTGGGTTTGTTTACCAAGAAACTTGTTCTAAAATTTGTGCAGCAAATAGACAAACTCTAAGCATGCTTTTGATAATAGTAGTGAGCAGTGAAAAAAGAAGAAAGTTTAAATTAAACTTGTTTAATAGTAAAGTTTGAAGCAAAAGAGGTAGATTTTCTTTTAAAAATGTGTTGTTGACAATATAGACGTTAAACCAATATTTGGAGTTGATTTCATACGATCTATCTGTCCTATTTCTTACCTCAGGAACAACAACTTCAAGAATGTCCATTTGTTCTGCAGTAGCATTACCCTCTGACGTGGACGTCCCTTGACCCCTTCTTGCTGCAACTGTTGATGAGGCAAAGTGAAAAATACCTGCAACTGCCACCGTCTTCAGAATTTAATCCAGAGGATTTTTTTCTGGAACGGAACACAAATCGTTTAACGCGATTTGGTGGTGGGTCCATAATTATATCTGGAGGTTGTTGCTGTTGTTCAAGAGAAGCATTAGCTCCCGTACTTGTAGGGGGAGTGCTATTAAGATTTAGTAATGACTCCGACGGTAGTGGCGGCATTGCAGCACTGATATCCACCGTTAAGGCACTTCTACTACTTGTGGGTGGCGAGGAATCTTTAAGATTATTATCAGCCATATGGGGCTATGCGTGGTAATTAAATTTTGGAATTTATAGTTTTGGAAATTATAGGCACCTTATCTACGTTTTTCCTTTGTGAAGTGTCTGTCGTTCTGAGAGTCTTTTTGGCTTGTTTTTGTGTATTCCTTTAGGGTATATCATCATCACCATCATCGTTTCATTATTCAAGGTCAACTACCAAGAAGTGTGGTGCGGGTAAACTGTACTGCTGCTGCTGGATGGATTTGAGTTATACTATTGCTTCTGTCCCTCTTTTATAGTGCTGTTGGCTGTTACTACTACTGCATCGTGCATGTATAGCAGAATCTTCTGCACATGCTTCAGCAGCACAATAACAATCGTCATCATGTTTACATATTCTATATGAATGCAAGATCATCATCTTCTGCCGTAGATCTCATAAAAATTCCAGTAAAAGTGTTTCAGTTTCGAATGAGTAATTTTTTTACTACGATAATTTCTGATCTCATTCATCAACTCAAAAGGAGCCATCAACTGTGAAATTATCACAGGATATTTTTTTATCTTTGTTAAATGAAAATATTTTTTTGTAAAAACATGAAATGAATGTGCCAGCCAGCATAATATTAAGCGATGACAGAGTCAAGTGTGAGGTTATAGCACCTGCCGCTGGTGAAGGAGCCGAAATGGAGGGTCGTCTGCCTGATCACAATGATCCACTGGTAAAAACGGAACCTGACGATGATAGTAATAAATATTCTCCTACATCCTCTTCCCTGTTTCAGTCTCAGTCTGCAGCTGCTGAGGAGGATGGGCTGGATGGAGAGACAGATATTATTGAAGTGTTTACGTTTGACCGGAACAGTTTAAAGCTAAAATGTGAAGAAATTTCTCCAAAGCAGCTAAAAGCTGCTTCTACCTCAAATCAAAATGGAATGAAAAAGTCAACTTCATTGCCGGTTGTAAAGAAAGTCCAACCTACCATTAAGAAAGCGCCTTCTTCATCATCGTCCTCATCTGACTCCGATTCTGATAATAGTTCGTCCTCCTCCTCATCATCATCATCAGGATCGTCCTCTTCCTCTTCGTCCTCCTCCACCAATTCCTCTTCAAACTCAAGTACTTCAACTTCCTCCAAAACTACCTCTGCCACAACAACAACAACTGGCACATCATCATCGTCGACAAGTGCTTCCATTAAAATTGCAGGCAATAAAAAAGACTCCTCCAGTTGCTCATCTTCCAGTTCTTCCTCCTCCTCCTCCTCATCCTCATCATCCTCCTCTACCAGCTCCAGTGAGACTGAAAATGCTTCTGATTTTGAGGACGAACTGAGCAAGAAAAGACCGAAAATCAGGAAAATGACGAAAAAGCGGCCTACCTCTCAGGAAAATAGCAGTAGTAAATTGAGAAAGGAGACGACGATAAGCAACAGTACTAGTTGTGATCTCAAAACCAGTTCATGTACCAATAAAGCTTTCACCCAAGTAGTGCCTACGATCGTGACAGCAGCATTAAAACACACCGACGTGAAGGTGGAAAGGTTGGACGAAGAAGATGATGAAACGACAATTTCTTCCAATCCTGTTGACATACTCAAATTGGAACGCGAAGATTTCGAAGATGAAGAAGACGAGGAGGAGGAAGACGATGATGAAGGGGATATGGGGGATGGGATGGTAAACATTAATGATTTTGTTGAAGGAAGAAATAAGCAGAGAAAAAACAGCAAATGGGGTGACTACGTGGGAGCACGGAAAAGCAGTAGGTTGGCTCCAAGGGCATCGTTTAGCAATAAAAATTATGAAGCTCAAGTTAAGAAAAGGGTAAGTAGGAATTTCAAAAACTTTTAATTGCTGTAATATAGTTAGGCACAAATGTTAATTTATTATTTTAAATTTTTTAGCTGAGGACACTGCTCAAAAAGCCGCCATCCGAGTGGACGGATGACGATCGAACTACTATGCAATCTTTCCCAAAACTTCTCTCGGAGGTTGAAAAGCGACTTCAAAAGAGGGAAGTTGCTTCAGAGCGGTTGAAGGAATCAGAGGATCCACCCGAACTGCTCGAAAAAAAGTGCGCTCAGCTTGCGTCCGTGATCTCACGTGCTCGCTATCTCATCATTTACACTGGTGCTGGAATCTCCACATCGGCAAAGATTCCCGACTATCGAGGTCCCAACGGAATTTGGACGCTACTCCAGAAAGGGGAGCAAGTCACACAATCTCTCACAGACATTTCACAAACGGCTGACCCTACACTAACTCACATGGCCATTAAGACACTATACGATAGTCAAATTTGCAAGCACGTTGTCTCTCAGAATGTGGACGGTCTTCATCTCCGCTCCGGGATTCCTAAAGTGGCACTTAGTTGAACGTGCCTATTCCTCAATACAGCAGGGAAACGGATTCTATTTTTACTGTGGCCACGCATCTTCATTCACTCGAAAGACATACAAAGGGATCCAGTGAGTTGTCGTATCCCAGTGACATCCCATACCCCGAAAAGAATAAAGACATGAGAAATTATATTCGGTTCGAGCCTGTTTTTAAAGTGCCAATACCATATGAACAAAAGGTAGATAAGGTAGAAATGAAAAAGGAAAGATGTGATGATGGTGGAGATGGGGTTGTGGCGGTGGAAGGAGTTGTAGTAGAGAATGGCGACGAAAAGAATGACGCCACCACCGTGGCGCTCAAACTGGAACGCGAAGAGCAAGCCAAACAGAGAAAGCGGGTACTCAAAGGAAATAATTTTAGTTGGTTGGGGAATACTGTAATTAGTAAGTTGCAGAAAAAGAGAAAATTGAAATGATCCAAGCATCCTTCACAACAAGTTAAAAAGTATTCTTTTTTTACTACCAGGAAAGTGCGCTTGTCCAATAAAAATATCATTGTGTAATTATATTTTTTCAAGCATCGCACGCATCGCTCACATTTTGTAACATGACGCGTCTATGCAAAAACAAGTAATAAGTCAACAGAAACAATAATCAAGCCAAAATATCAATTAGGAGGTTATAATAATAATAATTATTGTTGTTGTTGAATTTTGTAACTACTCACGTATTTTTTGTAAACAATTTGTTTTTTCTTAATACAAGAAATGAGTGCAATTTGTCATTTATATGGATTGTAATTTGTAATGTATGTGCATGTTTGGTGGTAACGTAAATGTAAAAATGTACATTGAAATCAGTAATAGCATTTGTGTTTTTGTCGTGGGTAATAATGGGCATGATGAATGGTTTTGTGTTTTTTCAGGTTTTGGTTCAATTTGGTTGAAAATCGAGCGTAGAAAATAATGGTCTCTTTTCTAGTTTTATTTGTTTTACATGGTACTTTATACTTTATGCACAGTTAAGTATTAATATATGAATAGAAATAAAATAATTAAAGTCATGCAGAAAAAGCTACCTTTGTAATTACTTTATACTAAGTCTTGTTATTTTCGTCCTAATTTTTTAACGTGAAATAATGATTTTAGTTGTTCGTATATTTTTCTTTAAGAAAGTTGAAAGCTAATTTTTTAAATATTTAAAATTGAAAATGTTTTTGTGGCAAAAAGTCCATTTATTGAGATATTTAAACCTCTTTCGAAATACCAGTCTTGTTTGATTAAGTTGATATTTTTACTTTTAATTATTGCCGATCTTACCTTACGTGATATCGCCTTATATTTTGTATTTTTCTCTCAGGTTGGTTGATATTTAATAATAGGTTATCGGATTTAGTTATCTAGATTTTTAAAAAGATCAAAAATGTATTAAACTTAGCCAACAGTTAGGATACGCATCGAGATAAAAAAATATAAGCTGTTTATCACCACAACGCGTCAAAATCTTTTATATAGATTTTTTGTATGCATTCAAGCAAGTAATAATTTAATGATCATGGTTTCTGTGTGAAAATAAATAAAACAAAAAGTTGATTTTGTGATTATTGAAAGAAAATTGCGACGATTGCGTTATGTTTTTAAAAATTTTATTCAACAGTAAAACTTTTCAAATTTCACAATCATTGGACAAAATCATTCCAAGTATATTCCTCTCATACCAAAATACCATCTTTTAAAGTTAAAATTGACACGGTGTAGCTACAATATCTGTGTTCAAGGGCT
>JAHZMT010004198.1:0-14315 GCA_027743785.1 Sinhomidia bicolor
TACACGTATAGATGTACATGCCTATATAGTACACTGGCTACTACTTTTCACCCACCCAGTTTTACTTCAAGGTATATACTATGTAATTATGTTACAGATAGACATGTTTTATATGTATATTCTGGACAGAAAATTTGAACGTTAATGTTTGAAATCTATATTTATATGTATGCTTTCAGTCTATTAGAAATATCTATGTCATGCAATCCATTAGCAATGCTTTATTCAAAAAGCGACAACTGTCTTATCATCTTTGTTGTCGACGAAGACGCTCACCACAACTTCATGCATACTTAAATTATTCCACGTTTTTCTATTTTGATATCTAGTAGCGTATTTTTTGTATTTGTATAAGTTTGCAACAAAGAGTTTCAGCTCAATACAATATACCACAATAAGTGCAGTTTGGTTCACTTATCGTTTGCTTTGCCAAATATTAAGAATCGTTTTTTGTGCAAATTTTTGCAGTAGAAATTTAGAAAAATATTAGAAAAGCCAAGCAATAAATTGATACATATTTTGTATGGAAACACTCAACTTTAAAAACATCTCCAAATAAAAACTTATTTGCCTACCAAAGCACACAGCGTTTAAAAAAATGTCCACATCAAAATGACATTTCTTGGTGCTTCTATACACATTCTTAGCTTTTTACTGTTTTAAACAAGTTTGTTTATTTACTACTACAGGCAGATTACTTGGGGATTTCTCTAGTAAAGCCTAAATATGTAGTAGTACGTATTTACGGCTGCAAAAGATTATCAGATAATTGCGATGATGTGTTTATGACTATGCTAATATGTCTCTTTCAAGGAAAAAGGCTTTTTGCTTTTATTCCAAAAAAAAAATTATCTATTTGAATTACACAGCACAGTCTCTTTCTCTCCCTGTGTGTGGCACAAAAGTTAAAGGCAAGCCAAGAGTTCTCTAATCTTTTTTACTTGCGTGTATTTATTGCCCACTTGCATTTATGCTTGGCGTGCATCAGAGTAAATTATTTTGTGTGCGTATCTACATAATAACAAGTTTGAATGCTACTTACTACTACTTTGGATAATGTACTCTGTCTACTTGCTTGAATTTATCATTTTGTTATTCGAATGCACGGAATGCTTTACTACCGCGACCACCATCTCCATTTGTTACTATTCCTCAAGCTGGCTTCCTCATTGTCAGCTCATTTTCCACTGAAAATAATAATAATAGTACAGCAACGAAGATCAGAGGGTAGGGCAGAGCTACAGAGGAAAGCCTAGAGAATGTAGCACAGGGATAAAAACCGGATCTGGTTGTTGGACTTCCTCTTCAATTCCTTTCATTTGGCAGAAAGAAGAAAGGGGATGAAAAAAGAAGAGCAAAGAACAAGAGATGCAACAGAGAGAGAGAGAGAAAGAGAGAAGCAAATTGTAGAAGAAGGGAGCCGGAAGCTAAAGAAAAATGCCGCAGTGAGCAAAACAGACTTTATCATCATCATCCTAGTCTTCCCGTAACTTATTTATTCACTTTGGTTCTTCTATTCTCTCTCTGAGACAGAAAAGATGTGAGATAAATATATTGTTTTGAGAGTGAAAATTATCTTATTAAAGCTGGTTTTAAAACAAGGCTCAAAAGTAGCAGAGAGAGAGGGAGAGGAAAATAATTTCCCAGTATTTTCGTTTCTCCTCCGGTCACGTCACAAATCCATCCGATTTTCATCCCTTGCTACTTACTACACTACTACTGCACATTACCGAATTAAAATGCGTAAAGTGGTTAAAGTTAGATGGACTCATATTCTCTGCAGATTTTCTCGTATATACCCTTTACGCTCGTTGCTCATTCAATATTAATACGCATACGGGTCTCAGTGGACTCTTGGCATTTCTGTACAAGCTCCTCTTTATCCTAGAAATGAGCTTTCTTCAAGTTTAGCGTTTTCTTCATCCCCCATTGCTGCTGATGGATACTTTTATAAGTGATGATGCACTTGTAGTAGTAATAATGGCTAAATATATCCTTTGGGTATTTTGTATAATAATGAGTACGAAGGAAAAGAAGAGGAAGAATACACAAACGTATTTTCTTTGATTCTTTTGACCCTTTTGTCTTATTCAATTTTTTACTCAACTCAATCAACGTCAGTTTCAAATATTTTGTCAAATTTATTACGTTAAAAGAAAGCTTTGAGACAACTTTCATTTTCTCTGTATAGCATGCATGTATGTATATACACACACCTGCTTGCAATTCAATTTTAGCATTTAAGTTGAAATACGTTTATATATTTATTACTTTCACTTAACCTTTCCTCTCTTGGAAATTCTTAAATTTAGGATTCAATTAGCATTTTATTCTCCGTGTAAAATGAGGATAATATTGTTATTTAATGAAGCATATATACGACTCATGTGAAATGGCTGTCCCTAGAGAATCACTTTGCATTATTATTGTTATTACTGTATTTTTGATTTGATTAAAAGTTTCCACTGGAGCGATTTTGTAATAGGAGTCAAGTACAGAGTATGTAGATTTTCAAAGTAAAAGTACATGCATGTACATAATATATATATGCCTATGGATCATAGTCAGCAAAACAATCGAAAGTAATTACACAGACATCTGCTGCAAAAGAGGCAAAATAACAGGTTTGCATGTCTACGTGAAAATGTAGTCAGTCATATAATAAATTCTAGTTCTTCACTAGCAGCAGCAACATCAGTGGAAAAACACATTTGAGCAAATTTTCACATATGAGCATATCGAAACCAATAGGATTTTCTTATGTGGGGGAAAGTAACACATGTGTAAGTAAGAGTATAAAGTTTGAACGAACCTGCACATTCTACTGCAAGAGCAAAAGTTTGGTTTATAATTCGAGGGATTTTTGGTATTTTCAAATTACACATGTGTAGTAATGTATATGTATTTTGCTGTAAACTGCATATTAGTAGGCACGAAACATAAAATGAAAGAGAATAATAATAATAAGAGGTTTAGTAATGAGAACGAGTTGGCTGATCAGTGTGATTGCAGCGGAGAGAGAGACATGGTGGGTGATGATGTGATGTTGGTTGAAATGAGCGAAAGGGGAAACAAAATTTTCAGTGATGCGGAAGAAGCCGAGTTTAATTTCAATGCGTGCGGCTGTATATGTATGTGTGGTGATGCAAAATGGATACTTTTCACTCAATGATGACTTTTCAACTGCTTTCACAACATCCGTGTTTAAAGGACATTATTATGAAGAAGGAAATATAAATACATATATATATACATGCACATTCCATATAAGCACATTTTGGTTCTTCTGGCTCGTTCGTCGGTTGAGTAGTTTGGTTTGCTTGGTTTGTTTTTTCCAGTACATATAAGTATATGTATCTATATGTAAAAACTTGAACTACTTTGCTGCTACTGTTGTTACATTACTACTACTACTACCACCACCACCACTGCAGCCGCCGCCGTGCCACCACGACTGCATTGGTTCTACCTCTGTCGTACTTTCTCATCCCCTACTACAGTCTCACTAATTTCACAATAATAGATGACCCTATAATGCCATTATTCATTTTGCACCATCACCACATCAGAAACCAATGGACTTTATATCCATTTATCTATTCTGCCCATTTCCGCAATGCACCTGCTGTTGTTCCGCAGAGAGAGAGAGAGAGAGAAAGCAATGAAATGAAGCCGGTATTTATATTGCACGATATGGGGCAACCTGAGACCAGTATACATTTGTGCAAAGCATATATAAATATTTGGTATTTCACTTTGCCGATATGATACAAGCAAGAAAAGAGCCAAAACAAAACCAAAAAGCAATCGGTGTGATGATGATGATGATGGTGATGGTGATGGCCAGGCCACACACACTCACACATACACGAACGGTTATGCTTTTGGTTTTACACGGGAGGTTTTTGGTGAACCTGCGACGAGGTAGATTTATTCGGGTGATAGGAGTGAGCAAGAGAGGGAAAGCGCAAAAGGGAAAAGGACAACTACACTACTGCATCTTTATATTTAAAAACTATATATAGTCAAGTCTATAATATATTCTTATCTGCTATTACTGCATTAGTCGGATACATATATACAATAAAAGTAGTATACCTAGTAGTAGTAGTAGAATAATGTACTTACTTGTAAAGTGCAGTTGGGGAAGCCACTTCCCAAATACGTCGAGTACGGTGAGGATGCATAACCCCAATGGTTTGAGGATGAGGTCAACCCGAATGTTTGGCTCATATCTGTGGCGGCCATCCATATCATCATCGTCACCACCAAAAGTATAACCAGTACCAACACCACCACACCGCATCACCCCAAGAGTATCGGTGAAAGTACATGTAGCACATTTACATGAATTTACGTATAGGTACGCGTATGTATATATGTGTGTGTGTGCATCCAATATCCACAAGGGTGAAAGGAATGAAAGAAAAAAGAGAAAAACAAATTTATCATTAGAACAAGATCAATCCATTATAATATGTATGTTGGGTACATAATTTCATGGACTTGTACTACTACAGTATTTTCTACGTGTTTCCCTTTGATCAGCTACAAAGTGAAAGAGTTGGAGAGAGAAAAGTTGTGAAACTATTTATCTTACACTTTCAATTTGCAAATGGAAAAAGCGTTTTAACGTGTTTCCAAAGTATGAAAAAAATTGGACGTTAGTAAACGGGTACTTGACGGTCTAGTTTTTGGTTGCAACTTCCAATACTGCACGAGCACCACCACCGCCACCACACTATCATCATCATCATCGTTGTACATTAAATCATTTTTATCATCACCTGATACATTGTACATGGTGACGGTGGTAGAAGCACTACTACTGGTGCTTGATAAATTGCTGGATTACCATTCGGTGTAGTAGTTCAGTGTACTCATTAGGCTATCTACTAGACTTGGTTACACCACCACCGTCGAGTCTAAAAGTTTACATATTTAAAAATAATACGTTGATAATGTCTGTGTGCCGTCACTCCTCAGCATCATTGTGATCACTGGCAAGAGCAATACAACAACCACCGTTACCAGTACACCACCAACTCCACCACCACCACTGAACTACTCTATATATATATATATATATGTAGTCGTTACACCGCAACCCGGTATGATCTATAAACTATATACAAGCATATATAAAGCAACAATACCACTACGACCACTTCTTTTCCCCAATAACAATGCCAAGAGAATCAGTGGTGGTGGTGGTGGTTGTGATGACGATGATGGTGATCAGCTCTTGGTGTGTACAGAAATGGAAACGAGATGCGTATATGAAGAGTGAAGAGTTTGCAAATGAAATCCTTTTAAAGCTCTTCCCACTTGACATCTGTCTATCTCTCGTGCTTTGGTTGCAACATGATGTTGGGTGGAAGTGTATGGAAGAAGAGGGAGACAAGAAGAGAGAAAGTTCAAATAAATGGTATCTTGGTAGGGCATTCTGCAATGGCGAGTGTAATAATAATAATAACATGACTGGGGTGAACGTGTAAATTGCATTCAAAATTCAAATTGGATTATTTTTATACACAGTGATATAATATCCTATTGATAGGCATACGCACATAAAATGCAGCAATAAGGACAGTGTCGTATAAAAGAATGCATCATGCATGTGTATTTTGCAACTGGACTTTTTGTCACTTTTTGTCGTGCCAAGAATTTAAAATGAAGTGAATGAAAATGGAAACAAGTTTTGAAAATGCCAAGAGAAGAATAAAAAACGTGATAACTAAATAAATTTGATTTTTATCAGGTCAAAAAAACGAAAAACATTTTTTTGACGACTAATCTGATAAGATGATGGTTTCAGTGTATGCACATGTAGGTATGTTTCTGTACGCGAATTTGTACGTATGTATTAAAAGATATGCATAAAGCTTTTTTTGTTGATTCGATGGTATGGTCGGTCGGTTTGGTTTTGTTGGCGTCGTTTGTTGAATGCTTATTCATATGGCTATGGTGTATTGGTCTCTCTTTCACTTTCTCTCTCTCTCTCGCTCTGGTCTTTGGTTTGGTCTCCGGTCTCCCTTTTATGTACAATGGATGACTGGGGTGGTCAGTGGTTTTGGGGAGTATTTTGTCGGTCGACATTTTGAACTATTTACATGTGTTTACGGGCGTGCATGGGTGGATGGATGCTTGATCATGTTTGTTTGTTCGTGTACGCATTTTTGAATATTATATTATTATAGAAACTGTAAACTTTATTGCATGTACATATACGACATATTCTGGCGACACCGCCAATGCTTACTTTGACAGTTGGGCATCCGACTCAATGTCATGGCAAAATCCGCACTGCGGTTCAGATGGTCCAGAGCTCCCGTGTAGCCGCCCAGGAATGCTCGTTGACCGAAACCAAAATGGAATTGTTGTTGTTGTCCTGCATAAAAAAAATTGTTACAAAAGAATATCAAGCAATATGAAAAGATGATATAATCTGCATAAAATTACTGTAAAACACATAGCATTCTCACTTTGTACATAATATACATACATAGATCATGGTAAAAATATACAAGTGTACATATGCTTACGTGTTTTGGATCGTGGTTCTCGAGGTCCGTCTACTGTTACTTTGATTGCTTTTGAATATGTTGCCACTTGTGACGGAGAGCCGGCCACTGTGATTGTCAATGTAAAACTTTTTCCTAGTATGAACAATAAAGGCTTCAGATTCTGCCATATTCTCTATCTGCTTTCTTTTCAAATTTGGTTGAATTAAAGCTTTTTATTAAGTTTAAAGTAGTGCAAGTGTGTAAAAACAAGTTACGCAATGTACAATCGCTGTATTTGTACAACTTAAAGGGGAAAGCATTAAATATTGTAAAAACACTAGAGTCAAAATTATATAATCATATTCGTACTTTGAAAGCCACGGGCAGGGTTTTATTAGATCTCCAATGCACGGGAAGTACAGAGCATACCAGGTTCGGACTCCCTGTACGTACCAGCTCACCCCCAGGAGAATCTGTGAGCATTTCTGTTAGTGCTCGCTCTGCCATCACCTTAAAACAATGCCATTTTAATATGTATAAATGTTAGTATTTAAAAAACGTTACTACACACTAATTGCTTATTATAAAAATGTTTCTACTTACCTCTGTGGCAAGCTTGTGATATGTCTCGGTAATGAAATTCAACTCGTTTGCG
The DNA here is from genome assembly GCA_027743785.1 of Sinhomidia bicolor. Taxonomy (NCBI): domain Eukaryota; kingdom Metazoa; phylum Arthropoda; class Collembola; order Entomobryomorpha; family Entomobryidae; genus Sinhomidia; species Sinhomidia bicolor. The sequence continues at coordinate 7,162 of JAHZMT010004198.1, forward strand.
AGATGCATCGTGATTTTTTTTACTACTACACAACTTTTAAAATACTACCACAGCACACAAAAGAGATTGCAAGTTTTTTAGTGACTTTCACCCTTGTCGTAAAATTACGTTTTTAAATAGGCGTTTTAATCAATATCGAAACATAATAACATTGCTAGCTTTGAACAGCTTTGTAGAATATCTTTGCTGATTGATGATATATGTAGCATTCTATGCAAAAGCCCACGTAAATACTCGTTGCACAAGCAGTCTAAAAAATAATGAAGTTGTTATATCTTCCATAATTACACCAATTTCTCCTTGTAGCTTCCACCCAGGGCATATATAACCGTTAAAACAGTGACGAAGAGAAAAGCATCTTTTGAAAAAGGTAAAGTAAACCACAAAGCGTATTATTTTGTGTGTTTACTGTTTGTTGTTGTTATTATTGCCTTTTCCTTTTACATAAAATTTCATGTAAGCTCTATACTTTTCTCAGAGAAAAGAGATAAATAGCTTGGTTTTTCCTCCTTCTTTTCTACTTCTTATTTCCCTGCTTCCTCTTCTCATAAAATTCTGCTTTGATGATGATAATAATGATCACGCAACAAGGACGACGACGACGACGAGAAGGAGAAGAAGCAAAAGATGAGGATAATGTTATTATTAGAAAAACACACCAAAAGCTCGTCTCTTGAGATGCTGTGCTCAAAGGTAAATATCTACGTTTTTATTATAGTCTTGTCTGTTTTAATGTGTACTTTTTATAGGAGAGCGCCTCTGGAGCAGAGTTTTAATCAAGAAAGGTCGTCGCGGCGGAAATGAGCCGTGATATAATGAGTCAAGAAAAGAGTTATTAGCAATTAGTTTTCTCTCCACCTTCTTACCCGCTCATCCTTTCCCTTTTTCAAATATATCACTACTATCTATATATACTGTTCGTTATTCTTGTAACTTTATGTAACTTTTTATACGAGAAACCAGACGGGGTTTAAAATGAGAAGATCCAATGTTAACGATGATCATCACGTATAACAATGTTTTTCCTTTCTTGTTCTTTTCCCTCTGAAAAAAGGAAAAGACTATCGAAGACAAGTAAAGTTAAGTTGAAAGAAAATATCCATGAAGAAATAAGAGGCTTAAGCACCCATAAAATAATCCGCACTCACTTCCAAAAACACCCACCACCACCACCGAAAAGAAGCTCACACAACAACACACAAAACGTTTTACGCAACAGATACACTATATAGATCACAAAATAACGGAACACTGTATCAGCATGAAGTATATAATCGTATCATAAAACCTAATAACATTCAGGCTTCTCTTCTTTATCCTCTTTTTTGTGCCTGCCAGGGAGTTTGAGTTAAATAGGCAGAAGCAAATTTGTTATAGTTAGATTAATTTTCACTTGGCTGTGCAGGTCTGCTTCTCCTTGAGAAATTTTCCTTTTTTACTGGAACAAGACAGGAGAAAGAAGACGAGAAGAAAATAAGCTTCTTTTTATTTATTCACTCAAGCAGATTATACGACAACTTTTGTTATTCTAATAATAGGTAGGCATGTTATTATTGTTATTATTATTATACGCTGTTGTAAAGTAGATGGATGAGAGAGAGGGAAGAAGGGATGAAATCGAAAGGGGTTGAATTTCCATTTGCTGCTGTATTTGTACTGTGAGCTTGGCTAGTAGAGTAATAAAATGATTTTCACTGTTGTGTAGACAATGAGTCGATGAATGTCGTGCGTGTGTTTCGAATGAAAGTTATGGGATGCTTGCTGCTGATGCAACCCTTTCAGCAAGATTCTTATCTTTGTATATTTAATTCTTATGTGAAAATTTGAAAAGAGGAGGGAGAGTTCACAAAATTCCAATGTATTTGCATTTGCACATGTCGTTCAAACTTTTAATTTTTCTCGATAAGCTGTCAACTTTCAATTGTTCAATTGATGTGACATGACAGATCCTGTTGACAAGTCGGTTATTTTGCTGTAAAAATAAAAGATGTTATGATTGTAGTTGCTTTATAATAGCAATAAGTATTTTTTGCTTTCATCGTCTAACGTTGCAATTTCTAGTATTCATAATTATTATAAATAATTTTTTCACATTGAAAATTTTAGGCTAAACGATATGACGTAATTGTATATAAAATTAATTATTTTGCTAATAGACCTAAATTTACCTTACAATAGAGATAAATATAATAACAAAACAATTATGATCACAATTCTCTTTTCTTTTGACAATTCAACCTAATAAAGATGTTTTTTTAAATAAGAGCTCTTTTCTCTTTCTTTTTTCTACTCTTCAAGTAGAAAAAAAGGGAAAACAAAAAAAAGAAAGGTACTCTCAATCTATCTATAATGCCACTTTACACACCTCCACTATTTTTTTATTGCAACAAGCAACCAACTACTTATACCAAAACCAGTCACAACCCCTCTTCTGCTTTCACGGCTACTTTTTTTTCTTTTCTCAAAATCTCTTTCTTTACTCTCTTTCTCTCTGTCTCTCTCTAACTTTATAACCTTTTCCGTATTGCAACTTAACTCGCTATAGAAAAAACGTGTTTTTTCTCTCCCCCTTTTCTTTTTCCCTCAAAACGTCCCGCATAATTTTCTCTCACTTTTTTTTAAAAAAAGGCATACTAACACTATACCATTTCACCACACACCATCACTTCTAGCAAAAAAGAGAAAAAAGCCAAGAGATTTGTCAGTATTTTTGTTCTTGTCACACTTGCTCACAGCTCAAGTGAGCCAGAGAGTGGGAAATCTTCTTTTTCTCTCCCTTTCTGACAAAAACTGTTGTACTTACACTTGACTAACTAGCAAAACTCCCTCACTTTTTCTCAACAGCTTTCTTTTTCCACTCTTTTTTCTCCCCCTTTTTTGTCTCACTTAACTGGCTCAGCTCATGTCAGAAAGGATTATTAACATTATTATTATCATCATCATCATCACCACCACCATTCTACTCTTGGCGTGATTATTACAACAAAAAACACTTGTTTTTATAACACTTTGTAATTTTTATGGGGAGAAACAAGGTATGCTCAGTCTTTTTTCAACCACCAGAACAACCTTAAATTAACTTAATAATGAGGAAATTAGGGGTGAAAAAAGTTTGGAAAGATAAAATAAGCTATAAAAAAAAATGGGGAAATATGAGAAAAATGCAAAACTAAGGTTTTTTGTATTTTCAAATGTTCTTTAAAATAGTTGAACTCACCACCAATTTATAAATTTTTCAAAGTTTACTTTTAAGCCTAAATATTATTAAAATTTAAAGACATTTAATTTTTTACTACTTAAAAAATCAACAGTAGCACGTATGCACTTTCACCATAAAATATACTCTGCTAGTACAGACGGTCGATTATTTTCTGTTGTTTTGTCTCCAACTGCTTGCTTCACAATGGTACTGCTATTGCCAGCAAAAATGAACAATATTCCAACGTGGGCATATAGGATTTCTTCCTACAGAGAAAGCTTTGGCTACGCTTATTATTATTTCCTATTGTGTGCAGCTTGAAGAGAGTGTGACTATTTTTTCCACTTACTATTACTATTCAGAAATGTATGTAAAAACCAAAGCTAAAACCGTACCGTGTCCGGTCTAACGTCCCACTGGCCACACAACTACACACTCCTCTCTTTTATGGTTATCCGCCCGCCGATTGTGTTGTGTTTTTGATGATGCTCACCGAAAAAACGAGGTTTTCCATATAGGCTCACCGACTCATATGTCCATGATGATCACGATGATTTTTGGTCGAGTGGTAGTGGTGGTGGTGATGGTCATGGTATGGTACAGCCACAGCAGTATAGTGGCATGCATTGGTGGCGTCCGTGGTATAACTCTTGTCGGTTGCTAAAATGGCAATTCACGGTAACAAATAAAAATGTAAGTAAACAGCAGAAAAAGTATATTTATACATATATATATATTGAACTGTCGTGATTTGAGTTGTTTTCAAGTGTGCGTGTAGCCACTTTGCAACAATAATATAATTGTCTGTACATATAGTCTGTCTGCATGCATGCAAACTTTACTAGCTATCCAACAAACCCTTTTTACCTATGTATATGAAAAAGACCTCACGTGTGATTTATTGACTTGTGAAAATGTGTTTGACGATTTATGAAAAACTAACAATGTTATGATTCTTTGCACAATTTGCTGTACAATATGCCTATATAAATTTGTTATTTATGACTTTGATGATGTGTCGTGTCGTTACCTAATCAAAAATTGCAATTTGGACGAACGACTATCCTGTAACTCTGTTGTTTCCTCGACCGTGTTGCTGCTAATGCAATGAAATAAATTTTGGAATTGAGAAAATGGTAACGACTTTGACATGAACTGGTTGAGAGTACACACACGTTGTGCTGTTGGCAGCAATGTTGCCACCACCGATGAATGTGAAAACGAGTGGACTTGCTCTTACTCCTTTACCCTTTTTGTTATTACGTGGCTGGCTTTTCCTCTGTTCTTGCTCTCTCTTTTTCTCGCACTGACTGGGTATTCTCTGGCGAAAGGGATGGATGCTAATGAAAATAGGAAATGAGAGGCTCACACACAAAAGCATCACAATACAAGGCAACATCCATTCACATTGGTGGTGGCGGTGGTAGCCGACCTGATGATGAGGATGACGACGATAATCATGATCATCATTTTGCTGGAGAAAATACACATACCTACATACATTTATACTTATTTACTTTCTCATCGAGACACCAAGGAGAATGTTGGTGATGATGAGGATGATTTTGTTGAGGAGGTTTTTCGATGGTTGGTATTGGCGGTGGTAGTGGTGATGATGAGGATGACTATATAATAATAATAATAATATAGGTACAAGTATAATATGTGAACATTTCCCATATGGTATGGTAGTGGCAGTGATGATGCTTTTGTTAGCTGTTGTTGGTTTGGTTTGGCTTGGCTTCACTACTTTACTGGCTTTTATTATTATTTTCCCGTCTTGTTTTAGTGAAAGAGTATTTATGTATTCTCTCTGTGAGAGACATGGGAAGATGAGAGGAGAGAAGAAGGACGGCAGAGAAAGAGAATAGAGAAAGAGAATGAATGTGTGTGTGTGTGTGTGATGGAATGAAAGGGGCAGCAGCAGAAAACCAACCATTTTATATACAATGTGATACATACATGTGTAGTGTATAGGTTTTATGGGGATATTATCAAGTTGAAAATGTTGAGTAAATGTATGTATTAAAAAGCTTGCTGATCCATTCATTTGTTCACATTATGTGGAAAATGTAAAAGGAAAAAGAAGAAAGCCATGCCATCATCATCATCAGCAGCGGCAACGGCAGCAACATCATTTTCTTCTTCGTCATCATCATCGGCACGACGGCGGCAGAGGCGGCAGGAGAAAACAACAGGGAGCAAAAAAGCATGTATGCGTATAATAATATAACAACAAAATGTTATACTTTTGATCGAGATAGAATCTGAAGCTAAAGCTAAAAACATATGGTTTCACATGAGAAGAGGAAGATGATGAGAATGATTGGGGAAAGAGGAAAATGAGAAGTGAGAGTGAGTTAACAAGAACTAAAAAAGAGGAGGAGAAGAAGAAATGAGAAAATGCAAGAAAGAAAAAGAGAATGGGAAAGTGGCACTGGAATGAATACATGTATACAAAGAGGCAATACGGTGGCGGCAACAGCAGCAGAAGCAGCAGTTGTAGACAGAAAGAGCATGCATGAAGAGATGTGGAATTATTGCTGTGTGTGTGTGGCAACGGCATGTCGTGGTGGTGGTATATATAGTTTGTTGTAAAGTTGGAAGGAAAAAGTAGAGTTTGAAATAAGTAAAAGTATATGCTTACACGGAGGAGGAGAAGGGTGTCTGGTTTTCTATTTGGGATAGGAAATGAGTTGAAAACGTGGTGGTGATAGTGGTGGTGAATAGTAGAGAAGTGGATGATATAAATATACATGTAAAGGAGAGAAAGGAAAAGAGTTTTTTGTAGCAAAATGCCAGGCTGCTGCTTCTGCTGCTGCTACTACTACTATGAGCGTGCGGATGGAGAGAAAAATGAAATATGTATGTATATATCGTGTGCAAATGTAGTTTGGAAGTTGAAAATGACACACAATTTTTTATAATGTTAATTTGTACAATACGCTAAAATAGCTATATTAAAATTTAATTAAAGAAATTTTTCAATCAAAAACAGACTTTTTTGGAGCGGAAAATTGAATTTTTATTAGAATTTGAGTTTGTGATTTGATTTTGAATTTGCGGGAAATTTTGAAAATTGTATTTTAAGACGAATTAAAATCTGACAAAATTAGTAAAATGGGATTGAGATTTTCGTTAATTATCGTTTAGGTAAGCTCAGTTCAGCCGTAAACAAGTCCGTAAGAAATGTATTGTGGAGATGGATCAGCAATTGGAAGGGGGCGGGGTACTGGAGACGCCACTGGAGATGGAATGGCAGTAGCAATAGCAATGACCATTGCAACGAGAAGAAGGACAGCAAACTGATGAATAATTAAATTTAAATAAAGTAAAGAAAAGTTTGTAATACAATAAAACAGGGGGGAGCTTATTAGTTGAAATTTGAAACGTTGAAATTTGGGGTATTTTGATAACTTACCAATTTGGACATGTTTGAGTGTTGTGTGGAATTCCACGAGTTTAGAATTTGAAGATTTGATTGAAAGCGAAACGAGCGAAACTGATGAAGATAGTAGTGCAAGTCTCTGGTATTTATACTGAAATGCAACTTATACTGATCTAAGAAAACTGCATGAACAAAGACATATTATGTAGCATTGTAAAAATGGAAACAGATGAATAAGCTTTGATATTTTTTGTTTCTGCGTGTTGTGTAATTTCGAGTTTTTGCCTTTTATTTTAGTTTTTTGCGATCACACTTGCAGGCTTATTTATTAGTATTTTTTTAATTTTTTGTCAATGTTGATCTGAGCAAAGATGAAAAAATTGAATGCTCACCAATTTTCGTTATATTGGACAAAGACAAAGTGCATTATAGCACCATACTAAATAAATAACAACAGAAAGACAGTTAACCTTGGTTCCTGGTTTAATATCTGACTCATAAAACAATAAAGTTATAAATATAATACTAGTATTATAAGTGCTTTGGCTTGTAATTTCTAAAAAAATG
>JAHZMT010004199.1:0-21267 GCA_027743785.1 Sinhomidia bicolor
GCTAAGATTTCTCGGTTAAGATTATTGTTAGTTTTTCTGTTGCTCTCAGTGAGAGAATAGATAATTGTTGTAATTATTGTTTTTGTACATTATTATTTGGGAGTTGTATTCGTAATTAAAAGAAGTTTAATTAGAAAATACAACAATATAGCAGTTTCTCGAGATTTTAATTTTATTACTGATTAAATAACACACAATCATCCCTTCGAAACGAACGAGTGAATCTTCTGAACATTTTGTGACTTGAACTAGAATAGTGCATAATTTTCTTTGCCATTTTAGCTTTCAATTCCCACAGCTGTATATATTATTAGACGTTTGTAAAAGGTCTACCGGTGTGCATTTTTGTTCTCGTCTTGCTCGCACAAATTTTTTTCTGCTTTCCCTCTGCAATGGTGAAAGTAGCGGTAATAGGTCATTTTGTTTCTGTCTGTGCTGGGCTACTACTACTACCACAGCTGCTGCTGCTGCTGCTGCTCACTGCATAACTTGTGGAAACGAGTGAAAGGATGATGCAGGTGGTAATAGCTGGTGGACTTGCCGATGGAGAAAGTTGGAATGCTACACAACACACAGTGCAAAATAATAATAATAATAAAGTGCATATAAAAAGTCTTCTACATTGTGCATAGCATCAGATAGCTTTTCTTTGCAAGTATGTCGTCGTCTCTCCACTTTTTACCAACTTTTTTCCCTTTGCTACATTTCCATTTTCCATGCTTGTTTTTTTAGGCTCTCATGTTACTGACCAACGTCATTCTACACCAAGGAAGATCAGCGTGGCTTATTTTGAATGTTGTAGAGTGTGTATCGCCGCTGCTTCATCGGAAATTACTGCAGTGCATTATTATGCAAAAGAAATAAATAGTGAAACATGCTAGTAGCCAATATGACACTACTGCTGCTAATCAGCTAAACAAATGTTTACTTCATTCATTCTCAACGGTGGGATGTCAGCGGTCAACGGGCGATTGACAAAAAAGACATTTAGATTATCACATAATTCTGTATCGTCGTCAGCATGTCATGCACTAGTCATCTAGAGAGCTAATTTTATTATGTAATTATATAACTACAAAAGTAGATTATGTAACCGAACAGCACATAATGCAAAACTGCCTGTACCAAATCTGCATGACTACTAAGTGGACTCTCTCATCGCCACTTGTTTTTGGTAGCTCTGAGTGCTGTTGCTTGGAAAGGTCGTGTTTACAACTGCTTGCCAGAGAGACGTTGGAGTAGAGAGAATCTAGAGAGGAAGATATCAAACTGTAAAAACAGCCGACCAAACAACCATGTAAATGTACAAAAAAACGGTGATATCAACAACGACAACAAAACAAACTATCCTTTTTATTACTCAAGTAGGCAATCATCATCATTATTATTACACAAGTTTTCAAAGTGCTCCTTGCTTCATTTCACCTCTTCAGTCTGTTTGCCGGCTGTCTGTTCATATGTGTAGCTCTAGCTAGCCGTTCGTTATTCTGCACGCATACGTACTCCCTGTCACCTTCTCCGCACAAATAGGCCACAGGGCAAAGAAATCATTAAGCACAAATTTGTCTTTTGCGCTTCTTCTCAGCTAACGTTGTTGTCAGCATTTCCCGACGTAGCGCGTCACTTGCTTTCCTCACCAGAAACAATGAGGAACAGCAATACTTACGTTTCCACAATCTTCAAAGTATACAAATGCTGCCAACTTTTCGCCCATTAAATTGTCAACATAATTTCTCGTTCTCCTTGTTCTCTACGCTTCTTTTCTTGCCGGAAAAGCGTATGTAGTTATGGTGGTGCTAGCAGCACAGCATCCTCTTCTCAACGTGTGTATTGGAAAGAGTGTTAGTAGTGCTGCTGCAAAAACTTGTACAGAACAAGGCCTCTGAGTGTGCATTTACTTTTGGAGAGAAAGTAAGTAAGAGCAGAGCAGAGTGGTGTGGTGTGGGGGATAGCCAAGGGAGCAAAAACTAATCGCTGTCTGTTGTGTGAGGAGCTGCTTAAGGAGCAAGATAAACCAACAACCAACCAGCCATCCAATCCCTCCAACCAACCAGCAGTGCATTTCTCCGCTCATTAGGCACGCTTTTGCACTGCGCTGCCTCCTCTACTGCTGCTTGCTGCTGCTATTGCTCTTTTTTTGCAATGACAATCATGCCATTGCTCATCTCAACTAGCTCTCTTGTGTGTGTCTCCAATCCTTTTCTCCTCATCCTCATCACTACTCCCAACCATTTCAATAAGTTCACATGGAAGAACAACAACAAGAAAAACAGAGAGCCCAGCAAACCGAAAATATATATATTTTTTGTTCTACTGCTGCCGGTGGAGGTGATGATGATGGTGCTGCTGCTCTGGCTCTGGGCAACTTTTACAATCCATGTGCCCTGCTTTTTTTTAGAAGCCAGCATTTTTTTTAAAGTATGAATGCAGTGTGGTGTGAATGAATCACTATTTATATCTCCGGTAGAAGTACCCAAATTCCTAGTACTACTACTAGTAGCACCAACCAGCAAACACTTTCCGTTTTACTTTTATTCCATTAGCACGACTTTCCCCTGTTCACTTTAACATTTCACAAGTTTACTTTTTTTTTGAGAGATGCAAGATAACAGCGAGAGGAAAAGTGGATGTCTGAACAGCATATTAGCATTGTCGCTGGCTTCTTCCCTTTCTCAATGAGTATATCAGGGGCACGTAAGTGTACAAGAGGAAAAAGAACAGAGAGCATTGGCATCATCAACATGTCATTATTATTACTACTATTATTATTGGCGGCCTGAAAGGGTAAAAGTTGTGCCGGTGCTTGTATACAGCAGCAGCAGCAGCAGCTTTTGAGGATGGTACATGATGACAAATGCATTTATATTACATGCATATACACAAGTGCTCCACGGAGAATAAAAAACAGTCGAGTGGAGACATTATACAAAGCATTCTTTTTTATTTTGAAAAACTGTGCATGTATTTCATATATGCGGCTGCTTAAGGATGGTTACAAAATGTGTGCTTTTTACTTTTAAAATGTATAAAAACAAGAAGTAAGTCGAAATTGGAAGAAGAAAACGAGGTGTGGTCAAGGAAATGAAAAAGCATGCATGCATGTGCCCAAAGTCAAAGTCTAATATACTTTAACTGATTTCACTCCTTTTACTTACCTCTCGTCCTCATCTATGCACACACGCTTCTCTGTCTAAAAACCATACACACATGCATATATACATTTTCTACCAGCAACAATGCACTTTTTAAGGAGACGGTAAATGGATTTGCTTTACACTAAGCAGTTCTTTTACTATTATTATTATTATTATAAATACCCATGGTTTTCTGACAGGGTTAGGCCGATAGTGTATATATAGTTGTGGATATGTGCAGAGTATAGTAAGTAGGGATGCATAACTAATATGATATTGCACACACTTACAATTCAATAACAATAATGTTTTCTGAAGAGAGATGCATTTCTCTCCTTTCTCCTATCTCTCTTTCTCGGCAGCTCTGCTTAACCTCCTCCTCCTCTACTAACAACAACGTCTGCTGCCTCTTTTCCGGGTGTTTCCTCTTTCATATTTTTTTTCTCTCCATTCGCCATCATCTCCATTCCCATCATCGTTATTGCATTCAGCAAAAACCACAACACGCTGTAGTAGCAGTTGAGAGGCTAGCCAGATAGGAAATGAGCATTTTTTTTCTATCTTCCTTTTCTCTTTCTCAGTGAGTATGTGTGCATTTGGTTAACCTATTATGTAACGGGTAATATGATGAAATACAGTGTTAAATTATTACGTGTGGTATACCTTGCCTTTCCAGACTGTTCCCGACACCAATAATGCCCTCATACTTTAACATCACATTTACCATCATCAACGCCACTACCACCACCACCAGTACTACTACTAGCTTAATAATAATAATAGTGAAAGGAGAGAAAGTTGATGTTGCTGGATTGGAATAATGTATGGAGTGTTGCAGAGCATGCATCTTGTACTATATACATGCATGAATGAATGAGTACAAGCCTATCGTCATCCACCACCACCACCACCACCACCACCACCACCAACAACTACAACGTCAGTATTTTATTTCTNACCACCACCACCACCACCACCACCGCCGCTGCCGCCGCACCGCCGCCGCCACCACCACCACCACCAACAACTACAACGTCAGTATTTTATTTCTCTTTCAAAGAATGAATTGTTTAATGAATAGAAGAGGATCGTGTTGATCATCATGCTGATATGATGAACAATGCCGTGGTGTGGACATGTAGTAAAATGTGAAGAGACAGAGCAGCAGCAGCAGCAGAGAATATACAAGCTGGAGAGGGAGATGGCGGCTGGAAATATTGGTAAAAGGAGAGGAGAAAGCAGCCAAGACGAAACAAAGAAAGGGCTTTTGACGACGGTAAAACGCTAATAAGTTTGTAATAAGCAGGCACGCTCTTCGTTGGGTGATGACGATGTTAACTAGTTGTTGGTCTGGTTTGTAGCGGTGGTTGGTTGGTGGTGATGATGGCAAACCTATGTAGAAGTAGAAGCTGCTACATGCATCCATGCAGCCGATATTTTTTTTTGGCTGTGAAGATTCATATCATCATCATCGTTAAGGAACGTCTGGTAAAGTTGTGAGTTGTGAGTAAAGCCGGTTGAGAGAGCGTTTTGAGTGAAAAATACGCTACATGCATTTACTTTGCTTTTACTTGGAAAGCATCACCACACACAACTTACAACCAACATCAGCAACAGTAGCAGCCACCAGCCAAGTACATAGCTTTATTTACACCATCATCATCATCTCTTTGCTCTGGTTTTGGCAGTGTGCTTGTGTATGATGATGATATACGTACTTTTCTTCAAAGCTAAAAAGATTCAAGCATTTTTTTTCTTTTCAACTAGCTGAATGCACTAGAAACAGAAAGGTGGCAAAAGGTTTGGTTTTTAATTGAAAACATGCAGAGGTAAGGTAGTCTGCAAATTTTTGCTGGAAAAATGAAACCGAGTTTGATTGAGTAAATAGTACTGCTCTTGTCATTTTCTGCTTTTTATGCCATTTTTTTCAATTTTGTGATGGGAAATGGATAGACTGTCATTTCAAAACAATTAGGATTTCATAGTAAAAATAATTTAAACACAGGCGGATGAATTGCCATTTTGTCAAAATTTTGTATCCACGTAACATGCCGCATAAAGGACAATAGGGAATGTATTTCTGAGATTCATTCTGAATGAAAAGAGTCAGAATCAAAAAGTCATTTTCTGCTATGACACTCGCTAACTACTAATTTTATATCGGCAAGCAAATCTATTAACAAGTACGTACTTGTAGGTAAAGTTAACCAACATTAGTGGCTAAGGAATGCTAATGTATGCAAAACTGTATTCACGCGATGGTTTCCAATAATTTGGCAAAATTAGGGAATAGATAGAAATACAACGCAGTTGAAAGTGGAAGAAGTAGAAGAGGACGAAGAAAAGGAGTAAATGTGCATTGCATATCGCGGTGCTGCACTTTGTTCAAGAGAAACTTCAAGTCACGCATGTACGTGTGGGTGGGTCGAAGAATCAGATTTTTTTGCGCAACATTATGCAAATAGCATGCCTACAGGATTAGGTTTATCATAGACACAAAAGGTACCACTTGGCTATGTACGTACGTACATACATGCATACATGCATATTTGTGGTCACATGAGAAATAAATGTGAGGGTAGAACTAAGTGACAAGAGGATGACTTTGTCCGTTTTCTCAGCAACTTTTCTTTCAAGACTCTCTCTCTCCTCAGCAGCAACTGCCGCCACCACTGCATTTTTTGCACGACTACTCTCTATACCGCACCATGTCCAAATATTACACTTTGAAAAATCCTGCTGTTGAAAACCAGGCCGCTACAGTAACAACAACAGCAGCAGCAGCAGCAACTGGAGACAGGAGTAAAGTTGTAGAAGGCGAGGAGTGAGTGCAGTGCAGAAAGAAAGGAGAATTTAGAAAAAAACTGAACGAGACCTCTCTTTTTTTCTGCTAAAGCACACACCACCACCACCACCACCAGCAGCAGCATAAAAGAAGCTCACTTTATTCCTCCTTCCAGCAAAACTCCGTATTTCTACGTGCATACCCAATAATAATAAATGTATCATTTCCACTATAAAAATACACACATGTACATATGTACAATATCGAGTATACAAAGCAAAAGGAAATTCATGAGTTGGCCAAAGAAAAAAAAACTCCTGCTCCAGTTTTCCAGATCCCAGGATAATCTGCATGCAGTAAAGGAGAAAACCCCGTTTTCCTCTCATTTTATGCACACTCTCCTCATCTCATCCACAACGACGACGACCACCCTCTCTCTCCAGCTCCACCACTACCACCATCACCATGCAAAGCCATAATAATATCATATTTGCAAGCAGAAATGAGACACCGACACCACACCAGCAAGATGATGATAATATATGCACAAACTCGCTGACTGGGTCTATCTTTTTTTCTTTCTTTTTAAAACACACTTTGTACTCACTCAGAAGCAAAAAAAAATATGAGACAACATTTTACTTTCACTTTAAAAAGAAAAGAGAGAAAAAGAACAAGGAAAAAAGTAGCGGTAGCAGTCGCAGCGGCAAAAAAGCAAGAAAGAAATGGCATGGGATTCCTCCACTCTCCTTTTTCCTTCCATTTACATAAATACATATTACAAATAGCCAGCTAGGTAAGGTAAGTAGTTCGGCAAGTATAATCCGATGAGGAGTACAGGACGAGCAGAGTGAGTGGTTCACTGCATAAAACACCATCATCATCATTGTATCGTCGTCGTCGTCATCCTCATCATTTTCCCTGCTTGCTACTGCTACTACTATTCTATTACTTTCTTTTCCATTTCATCCTCCTCACATTACTGTTGTCTAGGTTTTTAAAAAAAAGTCCATCTTTTCGTCTTACTACTTTATTTTTTTTAACATGCCGAGCATGCCTGATTCCGGTTGAACCTCGAAAAAAAGGCAGGAAATGATCTACCTGTCTATTTTCCTGCCCAGCCAGCGCTGCTCTGCTCTGTCCCTTTTCATACACTTGAGCAAATATATATAAATTCTGAGCATATACACTTTTACTTTGCTCTCCTGCTATTATTACGTATAATTATAATGGAAAAGCCGTATGCGACGTTACATATTACATCACTCACAGATACCACTTCCAGCAGTACTTGAGCCAGCAGATATAGGCACAGCCTCGCAAAGGTTATCTTTGGAGAGCTCTCTTTTTCTCTTCTTCTCCCCCACAAACACGTCTTCCTTTCCCTTTCTCCATCCTCATGGCTTCTTTCTTTCCAAAATATTCCACGGTTTTTTCCAAAATGCCCCCATAGCCAGTAGTAATATGCTTCGTATGCCATGTACCCAGAAAAAGAAATTGTAAGGAAAGTGGAGGAGAACATAGCCGAAAGGGACACACACATGTTTGCCATGGCATGTGGGTTGCTGCTGTGTGAGCAATGTATCGACACATGTGCCTCTACACTTTCTACATTTTTCCCGTTGTCTACAAAGAATAAAGACAATTTTAGGCAGTTGGTGCAGGCAGGCAGGCAGTAGGCACTCCAACTGTATTAGAAATAGTCAGCCACCCTGAATTTTGCATCTTGAGCAGACACACTTCATATGCATGTTCCTCTAATGGCTGCAATGTAAAATGTGGAACAACAAAGACGAAGCAAAGTAGATTTTTCCACTTGATTTGACTTTGCTTGTCAAACGACAATACAGCCTGTCATATAATCATCGTCATCAACGTCGTCGTCGTCCACTTTGTCAGCAAGTCTGCTTTTTTCTTTTCAGCAGTATTTTTTTTCCTTTTCAAAAACACCGGCAATTGTTTGAGTTTTGGAAAGCTGACTGAAAGTTCATCGGCACACCGTGGTACTTTTTTTTCAACGTCATTCTTCTAATATGCATGCATATTATGTGCAGCATACATTTTTACATTCACTCTTTTGATTGCCTTCCTGATACAGCAACTGCTCAGCACTTGTAAGACGACGGCAATCACTACTAAAGTCGGACGAAAACAGAGAGAGAAAGGAAATAAAGCAGAGCGAGAGAGAGAGTTTGCATGCACTCATGCAGTAGCAGAAGCAGAAAAGAAAAGGAAATAGGCAAATATTCCAAAAAGTGTACAAGCAAAGCTGCTAGCTAACATGATCATCGTCACGAACCCTTTTTTTAATGCTGCTGCTGCTACTGATACCACACTGTTTGGCCGCGTTGACGGTTGGGGCCACTACACTGGACTGGACAATTTTCTCCTCTTCTGGTTGGGTTGCCTTTGCTCTTGCTTTGCACGACATGCAGCCAGCAAAATATATACTGTGTGGACAGAAACACTGTGTGCTCTAGTTATCATCATCATCACACGACCACTGCTCGAAATGCACACGGAGGATAGCAACACAAGGAGGAGGACAACGGCAGTACTTTTTTTAAGACAATGCTCGTGTATTGGCTGAGCTGCTGCTGTTGTAAATATTCTTCCTTATCCTCGTCCTTCCTTTTGTACGTTTCTCTTCGTCGTGGCAAAGTAGCAGGCAGGCACGCAAGCAAGCAAGAAAAGAATAGGGCACGTCAACTGGAGAAGAAAGAGAGTAAAAAACTGCATTTTCACTGTACAGCCGACTTTTCCTTTTTTGAATACTTCCATTCACATACTCCATCCATACACACTATCCACTCTCTCCTCACTATATAATATTCCAAATCCACGTAGTCGGCTCGGCGTCACCACCTTTCTCTGTCTGTCTGTTTTTTCAAATATTTTTTACAAAAGAGTAGTATATAGTATGCATAGAAGGAGAAGGGAAANTTTTTTCAAATATTTTTTACAAAAGAGTAGTATATAGTATGCATAGAAGGAGAAGGGAAAAGAAAGGAAAAAAATGCTTATTATTACATGCTACAGAGAGAGAACATATTACACTATTAGAATTGTCTAACCATCATCATCTGCCAAAGCTGGTCATGCAGCCATGCCAAAAGGACATTATTATGGTGCAGTGGTTGTTCGCGTGAGTGTGTGTGTGTGTGTGTGCCTGTGTGCTTGAGTGTAGTATTTTTATGTTATTATTACAACTTTGGTTATAAGTTGGATGGGTAGAGGAGTAATAGTCGTGCATATAGTAGAACATGACTAGGAATAGCAGTGAAAGTTGTGATAGAATATAGGCAGTAGTATATATAGTATGTATGCAGTAGACACGAAGCTGCTTGTGCTACACATTTGAAGAAGAAGATGATGATATTGTATTATTGTTATTAATACTGGCACGGATCAGTAAGCCAGCATGATACAAGTATCATGATGATATCAAGCAAAAAATAAAATAAAAAAGTAAATGCATCGTCTCTGTCGTTCATCGCGTAGAGCTTTGCAAAAGACGTACTATAGTTTGGCTGGATGGAGCAGCACTCCACTTATTTGCCCTTTTGTAGTATGTACTTTGTGCTTGCATATTCACCTCTACTACAGCTCCTCTCTCTCTAGTCTAACAACAGAACAGTCTAATCCGCTGAAAGTGAGCTGGTACAAGTGAGTATTATTATAATTACGTCTCTCTGCTAAGTAAAACCAGCTTTCCTTTTTAAAAAGTTTTCCTCTTCAGCTTGCGCTGCTGCAAGTGCGTAATGTTTTCGTTTGTTTCTCTCTCTCTCTCGATGCCTAATGTAATGAGTAGATAAAATGTATTTTTGTCCGAATAATAGCTTGCCTTTGCTACTAGGTTTCCTCCAGCTTCACCATTCTTGTAGTCAATGAAATTAAAATGAAAGCTGTCTCATTTTTCCGCTACTTGTTTACACCGTCTTTTTATTGCGTTTTGCCACTGGTACGAATTACGTGCATAATAATAATATGTAGCTCTATGTACACCGTATGTACAGGGTATAAAAAAGGTTGCCCATTTTATCCCAACAAAGTTGCGTTTTCCAATTTCCCCTCTGGCAATCTATTGTCGTATTTTAAGATATACATGTCATGCCATAGTGTATGCATGCATGCATCTGATTTTTGTCATAAAAATAAAACAGAAGCAGCTTTAGAATATCACAAGTCTACTTTATACATTCCATCCGTTAAGTCAAATAATAATGACTAGTTATTCTATTATTAATACCTAAACATACATGTTTACTCATTCATACGCATTTCAAGGAGCAGCAGCAGCAGCAAGCAGTGTGTGCCACGTTCAAGTTGCTTGCTACCATTTGAATTTCATCTGACTTGTGCTCCCCCTCCTCCTTTCTACTGCCACCACCACCACCGTCGCCGCCACCTCCATAGCTTTTTGTTTGCATTGCCATTTGCCATGCCTTGCGGAGAGAAAATAGTAAATAAAAAAGAAAGAGAAGAAAAGTGTGTGCAGCGGTGGGAGCAGAGTAGTGGAGAGAAAGGAGATTAAACTACAAGAGACATGCCACATACATGCATACACACACACACACACATTCATGCTATTACTATGCACCTACATACATTTATCCATCCACTTCTCCTTCTTACCAACACCGTTCTTTCTTTCTCTTCGATTTGTTCAAGCATTTTTTTTCATCTTCCTAGAAACCAAGTGGTGGCAACAATGCTCGCTACAATATAGTTTGTATATTACGACGGTATCCATGGATATTGTATGTACCTATTTGTTCTGCTCACTATTCAATGCATTGCCATGCATGCATGTACAATAATGCTGGGAAAGCAGATGGAAAAAAACACATGCCGCAGCTAGCCAGCCAGCAATAAAGCAGGCAGTATACATGCGATGATATTATGGCATGACCATCCTCATGTACAACGTAGTAGTCAGCTCTTTCTCCCTTGCTCACAACAACAAGAGCAGTGTGTGCACACTGCACTTTCTTTCAATTCGCGTACACTCACTTGCCCACTCTCTCTGCTACTCGTTCAGTTGATATCCCAACAGACACTAATGGTAAGTAAAGAGAGGGGAGATGCGGACTGACTGACTGAGTGAATTCTACGGAGAAGGAAAAAAATAGTACACAGTTACTCTTGCCATCATCATCATCATCATCATTGTTGCTACTACTGCTACTCCTTCTATTACAACTAATAATGTGTGTATAGGTACAATAAGTAGAGGAGCAGGAGAAAAGAAGAATAACCAGTATAAGGAGAGCATCTCTCCTTCTTTCTTTCTCTCTTATTTTTTTACCCCTCTTATTGCAGTTGTGTAACAGTATAGTTTTTTTTCGAGGATACACATAGCATTTGCTACGTACTTGCTTACTCAGTATGCAGTATGTACGATGAATCTGACAAGTTTGAACAATCGAACGGACAAAGCATAGCTGCTGCTGCTACAACTACTACTACTGCTTGCATGCTGCTGCTGCTGCTGCTAGTGGAGAAGGTGCTGATGGTAAAAAATATCGGTACATGGTAGGTATTAGAATTTTGCATGCTGCTACCACTATAAATCCCATCTTTCACTGTACATGCATACACATATGCCTAAATATACAATATAATATTCCCCCTGATCAGTGTTATCATCACTGCCGTTGTCGTCTTGGTCGTTCATGTAGTAACAGTCATTCAGCGAGTCAGCGGGTATTGCAAAGACGACACGATCTGTGTAATAATTATAAAAGGAGTAGAGTTAGTTTCTGGTGGCGCAGTACTATAGAGCCACACGTCTCCTTACTTTCTCCTTACGAGAAATACTTCTATTTGATCTTGTTTTTGCAAGAGAATCGTAAAAAGTAGGCAAGAAATACGGTTTCGCACTCAGTGACTGACAGAAGAAGAAAGAGTAAAGAGAGAGAAAAAAGGAGAAAGAGAGTGAGCGAGGAAACAAGGTGGAAGAGTAAAAACGAAAGAGAGAGAGCGAGAGAAAGAAATGGAAGAAAGTATAGAAGAGTAAGTAAATAAAACAGAGGAGAAAAAATCGAGTAAAGGAATGAGTTTGTTGAGTGAGAACAGAGGCAGCAGACAGTGACAGTAACAGCATCAGCAGCAAGAACAAGCAGCAGCAGCACTGCCACTACTACTACTACTACGGCTTGCATTTAAAAGTCTGCTTTTTGTCAGCACAAGTCAGTCAGTTAGAGTTGATGAGAAAAATCCCATAACGACTGAGGAGGAGGATGATGATGGAGGAGAAGACGAAGACGAAGAAGGAGGCAAAAAGCAGTAGCAAGTAGAACTAGTATTTTTATTACAAAGGCAGAGGAAACGGTTGACAGAAGGAGAAGCAGCAGCTTACGTGTATTGCTTCAGCTGGTGGCGGTGCTAGTGCTGCTCTTACACCTACCATTATCCTTCACTTTGGCGTTTTCTAACGAACAAACGACAAATCAGAAGAGAAAAAAAGGAAGAAAGTACAAGCAAAAGGAGACAGCAGCAGCAGTAGCAGAAAGAGGAGAATCAACAGAGTCTCATTTTTTCTCTTTTACCTCACTTCAGATCCGATTTTTTTTTGATATTGGAGCATTAAAGGGAAAAGGTGGATCGTCATCACATCAAATCCCATCACAAACACACATAATATCCTCTTCCTCCTCTTGGTCGTCATAGGTTACGTTACGTGTAGTACGTCGACATGTGTGTAAACATAACATTACTTACATTACTACTAGTTTAACAAGAATAGAAGCACACTGACTGGGCCTAAAAAGTGTGCAGTAGCAGCAGCAGCAGCAAGCAACGTTTATATTATCGTTGTCGTCATACAGTTTATCCTATATTCTTGATTTTCGTCGTACTTTCCCATTGTTATCACAAACACAACAATATTTTATTACGGATTACCTTCTCTCTATATGTGTTCTCCACTCTACCTATATATATCCAGTCTGTGATTTTTATCCAGTTTCTTATTTTCATTTTTTAAAGGCCCACTAGAATTAATACAAGTGACAGCCTCAATCACAATTGAGGAATGCGACGGGGAATACAATATCTGTCTTTATCCGAACCACAATTTGTATCTTGATCAAATCCCAAAAAATATAAATTATATGTCCGATATTTCATGTATTTACCTTTTTTAAAAAAATAATAATATAAAGCACGACCAATCTGCCTTTAAGAATCATCAGCGGCAGCACACAGGTTGCTAAAGAACAAGGGAACCTATTTATAGCCGGTCGGGTTCCGATTGCCGCCAACAATTAGTTATTGCAAAAAAATCAAAAATAGTTTGGCTACTCTTTTTCTTGTGTTGTAGCAAAAACCTAAATACTAGCGTATCATTATCATCATCATCAGCAAAAAGCAGCAGCAGAAATTTTTTACTAGATCTCCTCTAAACATCAAAGTTATTGCTACATCTTAACTTTCTTTATTTTCTATCTCTCTCTCTCTCTCTATTTTTTTCTGAAGCTCTTAGGTAACTTTCTGTTTTTTAGCAACAATCCCCACACTTGTCTTGTTCTCTCTCCCTCTCTCCATTTCTATCTTTTTTACTCTTTATTCTCTCTCTCTCTCGACAGAAATATACTCCGTCACCACTGCTACATGCTACAACTGATACTACTACTACTACACAACTACTACTACTAGTACTACTATTTCCACTACCTCTTCTACTACTACTAGAAAACAGCAGCTTTTTTGCTAACTTTTATTCTTCTTGTTCTTCCTCGTCTTCAGAGTGTGTGTCGTCTTCGTCTTCTTCGGCTGTGTCTTTTTTCTCAGCGTTTCGTGTGTGTTGTTGTATATGTGAGTGTGGGAATCTGTGCAACTTTCTTCTGCTGCTACTTGTACCACTACATCTACTATTTATTATTATTATTTTTACTTTCTCTGTCTGACTTGCCTGGCCTCTCGTTCTCTTCTTCTACTTTCTCTCTCATTTCTATCTATTTGTCCATCCATCCTATCTCTATCTTATTTTTTCCGTTTTTCTTTTTCTATCCGTAAGAGATTCCAAAAAATAATATCCTCTTTTACTTTTCTTTCTTTTTTATCTGTCTCTCTGCCTTTCTCTCTCTCTCTCTCTCTATTTTCACCTTCCGTTTCAGTTTTTTCTTCATTTTGTCCTTTTTCTCGTTCTTCCTTTTTACAATATCTGTAATATCATATACTAAAAAATTTTATACAGAAAAAACATAGATAAAAATATTCTATACTATGTGTCTGTTGCTGAGAAGCACAGAGACAACAACAAAGGAACAAGGATAACAGACAGAGAAACGGTAAAAAAGGAGCAAGAGATTTTCATAAAGAGAAAGAAGGAAAGAAGACATAATAATCTTATCAATTATACAGAAAGATCTCTAAAAAGTAACGAGTACATACTAAAGGAAAGAAAAAGAACGCTAAAACTAGAAACAATTTCAATTTGAATCTATCGCAGTATATTTAAATTATATATCTGTCTACTTTTTTTTCTAAAAAAAAGTACATACCACAACCTTTTTTAATTTGTAACACATAAGCAATCCATAAAGCTACACTCATGATCAGTTCTTTTTGGAACTTGTGTCGCGCTTGTCCATCTATGCCTGTGGAAAAGGTTTGTTCTTCTCTCCAAAACTCACAGAAAAAAATATAACGGCTTTTCAAACGAATTTCTTTAAGACAATAAAAAGACAACCAGAGTCTATAATAATAATAATACTATGTTATTATCCTTTTTAAAGTTCGATAATAATCATATAATAATAATCTATCTCTAAATATTATCTTATCTTTACATACACTATTTACTTTATATAATCTACTACTACTACTCTACTCTCTAGTCTATTATTCTGTATACTACACACCACCAATTGAATCCAGATATAACCATTAAATATAATAACAATGATGATGATAATGATGATGATGATAATAATAATAAGTAAACATAATCTAGTACAACTAAAACGCCATCAACTACCCTAACTTACTATTATTATCATTATTATTGTCATTATTATTACTAAGATTCGTTTTTGAAAAAAAATTAATAATTTGGTAAAAGAAATCACATCATCAGTCACCCTAGAGCAGAGATTCAAGTAAAATACTATGTGAAGCTGCCGTTGTGCGTACAAAGTTGATAAATTTTTTAAACGTAGAGAGCTTTAATACATAATATACAATTAAGTATATACTTATATATATCTTCCTGGCACTGTTGTCGCGCTGCTGCTGTCGCTGCTGTTGATGATCTGTCTGGATTTAAAAAAAAGAAAGTACACTCAATAATAATAAAAATAATTGAAATGCATAGTTGTTGTTGTTGTATAATAAACTAGTTGAATCAAGCAATCAATCACTCCACTTATACTTCAACCAACACTTCTTCTGAACAGACAGAGGAGAGGATTACTATTATTACTATTATTAATCAAAATTGTTTCTTGAATAGAAAAAAAAACTCCCGTAAAAGCAAAAGAAGAATATCAAGAAAAAACATTAAACGGGAAAATAATTAGTTCAGTTCAACAAAGTACCTAAAAAAGGTTCAATCAATATAAAATTGATGATTGCTGTCATTGCTGTTAATCGTGTCGTGAAAATCACACAACAGTTAGTTACTTAGTTGGGAAGGAAAAAGGAGAAAAAAAATACAATATTCAAAAAATATTTTTAAAAAAACAGTTAACTCAAAACAGAGCTGTCGATTTAGTAAAAAAAAGTCAATCAATCAATCAGAAAAAAAATTAACCGGTACGCTTTCTTGATTTGTCCCTTCATGTTAATTGTTGTTGTTGTTGTTAATAATAAATAATAATGCTGTTATTATTATTCCTCAAACATATGTAATTAGACTATAAGAATTTTTACCTAATTACTTGACGTGATTTTAAAAAGAAGGATTTTGAAGTCGAGAATAAAATTATCTATATATTTTTTTTGCAAGTTTTTCAATTTTCAACATTTTTACGTGCCTTGCGCATCAGTATTTATTGTTGTTGTCGTTGACTTTGCTGACCATTTTACTTTTTTCAAATTTTGATTGTTAAACAACAATGATAACAATAGCTAGTTGACTAGTTTGCTAATACGTTTTTTAACGTGTCCAAGATCCGTTTTTGTTTTGTGTCTGCTGTTGGCATTGTATACTACCTACATACTACTTACCTATTTACCAAACGTGAAAATGAAAAATAACGAAATTTTTTTAAATTTGCCGGTTTCTTGTCAGTTTTCCATTTTTGCAATGATATTTTTTCTCACAATCTTCTTCCCTCGTTTCAGTTTCCTTTCTTCTCTCTCATTGGTTGTGTGTATCATCATCTTTGTCAACTTGTATACCGTATATACATAATGCGTTCGTTAACTCTCTCTATTTTTTTGACAAAATATGTAAATACTACTACTGCTGCTCTGCTTGCTGCTGCTAATTAGTCACGTAGTCTATTTTGCTGGTTTGTTGTGGAAATGCCTATAGTCTTGTTAGTAAAGCAAGTTTAGTAATAATTATTTTTAGAAGCGCATTGAGCAGTAGTAGATAGCGCCAACCTGTTTTCTTTTTGAAAAAAAAACTACGAAAAGTATTTTGTTTTTCTTGTTCCCCTCACGAGTCCCACTCATTTTTGCCCTCAATGTGTAGTGCTAGTAGAGTAGACTGTACGAGGTTCATTTTCGCAGGTTGTGTAGTAGAGACATTAATTAATTTAGCTAGTTAACTAGTTAGTTAATTATCCGTAAAACCTATTGGACTTTGACTTAACTGTTATTGAGATTGTTGTGATTTACCATTATTACCATCAATAATAATAATAATAATATTGTTTGTAATGAAGTCTGAATAATTTTAGGAACTTATCTGAGAATGCTAGAGTTTTTTTTCTATTCGTTATGTAAATATTAAGTAGCGGTAGCGAAATATTTTTACTGAGACTAAAAAGCCAGCTATATTTATGTACTGAGGACATCTGTCTGAGTGAATGGCTAAGAATTAATGTGATTTTTTAACTGTCTGCCTTTCGTAGCAACTACACTCCGAGTATCGTAGTACTTTTCAATGGCATGAATACGTTGGAAATCGTGCGGATCCCTCATCCCTGAGCCAACAACAGCATCCACAACCGCACCAACAACAACAGCAGCAGCAACAAACTCAACAACAACTTGCTGTTGTTCGGCAGCCTCATCGATCAACACAGTCGCAGGTCTTATGGGCAAGTAAGTTGTGTTACCATCTCTCTTTCTCTGATTAATGTACATATAGACAATTTTTTAAAAATTGAATATCAACATCACATACTCTGTACAACATTTTCTACTTTTTCATCATTTACAACGGCATGACGATGGTTTTAGCATCTCTGTAATTCCATCAAAGACACAAAATTGCCAACTTTGAATGAACCAGTTTCCTGCGAAAAAAAAGTAATACCGGCAACTTTTGTAGAGCATGAAGCATGCCTGGCAGGATATTGTTATATGATTGTGTAAACATGGCTGATTTTAGGTGGTTACAAGTGCACCATGTTTGTGGTGGTGGTGAGCAAGGTATTAGAAAACCAAGTTAAGTAAGCGAAAGCAGCACCACTGCTCCACCACCACCACCATGACTATACGGTATTCATTCACTTTCTCCTTGTCCTTATCCTCCCACCAAAAACATACTCAAGTCGCTCTCTCTCTCTCTCAAGCTTCCAGTATTTTTTTTCTACTGAGCATAAAGGTAGGCAGTCATATGTGGCAATCAGGGGGTCATTCACAAATCCCCGTTTTCGGACAAAAATCCTCTGTTTTTTCGTTTCTTTCAGCCAATGACTTCCTTATGTGCAAAAAAAGTAGCATTCCGAGAAAAAACGAACCGCCTTAACAAACTGCGTCTTTGCGCTGTGAACGTCTCCTCGCTCGCTGCCTGCTTCTACGGAATATGATAATAATGTGCATTTATTTATGTACTTTTTAGCTTTTGTAGCTCTATCATGGTCGCGCAACGTAAGTGGTTGTTGTAGAAAGAAAAAGAAACGATGCGACTAGATTCCCTTTTTTTCTCTTTCCTTTTCTCTTCTTTTCTTGTGCAAACAAAACGTATTTTTCTCCTTTCTCGTCGTCCTTTCCTTTTTCCCTTTTCTCACCACTCACAACAACAACAACAACAACAACGCAACGAACGACTCTCTCTCTTTTCTATTGAACCAACCAAAAGTTTTTTTAAGCAACGGCAGCAGCATAGCAGCAGAGAGATGTGAAATGCACAGGCACAGGCCTATATACATATATCCATAATGCATGGAATTAGTTTGCCTCTCCCACCACCACCGTCTCTTCTTCTTCTGCAAGATTATGTGTATTTGTGTGCTTTCGCCGAAAGCAGATTTTGCCACTTGATTTATATTTAACATTTTCTTCTGTTTTTCCACCACCACCACCACCACCACCACCACCGACCAAATCAAGTGGTAGTCGTAGTGGGACTAGGTATGCATGTAGGCATGTCCCTGCTTTGCTTGTACGAAAAGTTTGCCGTACTCCAATAGTTTTTTGTGTCATTCTGTCTTGAGGAATTTTCAGATGGGTTGACATCATATCAAATTTCATACTTTTCCTCTCTTTTTGTTTGTTCTGCCATCACAAGTTTTGCATTCACTACTGCTTCTACTACTACCCTCAACTTTTTAATTAATTTTATTATCATCATTTTAGGATTTACCAAGTTACGCGGCTTTAATTAAGTATCTCCGGTTCTAACAACTACTCTCTCCAATTTATTCATTACTCATTTAAATATAATACAACAAATTTTGAATGAATGACATCAAGTTAAAGCACACAGATTTCCAGCAGCATCCGTCTCATAGCAAAAATAAACAAAAAAAATTTTTTTTTTCTCACACGATCAGTGGCGTGGTTTGCTTCAAAAGGTGGTATACGCTTGATCCTCTTCTGGTGAGATGGATTATTGCCGTAATTGAAATTGAAGGAAGACAGACAGCAGCCATTTTGTTGTTGGTCAAGTTAGAGTGGAGGTAGTCCTCAAATTGAGAAATAATTAGGTATATATTATAAATCACTCCGGTTCAAGGCTTCGCATATCTCCTTCGCACAAGCAAAGTAAACCTTGTGAGAGCAGCAACGGTGACAGTGTGACTACGCAATGCGTTTTCTCCGTACGTATCCCTGCAAGAAAACAACAAACAAAAGTGTAAAATCGCTTAACGAACGGTGAAACAGTTTGTCTTTTTAAGGCACTCATGCATCCCTTCACAGTGACTGACTTGCCTGCAAACCCACTTACTGCGTTTGCTCCACTATGTAATGTAGCAGATGGCAAGTACATTTATTTTGATGATTCAATTCTGTCGCCACTTTTCCATTTACCCACCAACTTCATGTACGCCTGCAGTGGTATTTACGTAGATGGTACTTTGGTACATGATGATGAGAAGATGAAGCAATACTACTATCCATTATTATGCATGCATGCATGCTTATATCATAAATCTCACCAGTATACATATCAGCCCTTCATATAAATATACACATAAAAAAGAATAATATTTAGAAAATGTTTTCTACTACAAACTACATGTCATGCAAGAAATTTACACTTTGCAATTTTCCTAACATAAGTAATCAAACAAGAGCTCTCTACTCATTCAGTCAGTTATGCAAGCAAGGGCCGCCGACGCCGCCGTCTTTTTGTAACAACCCTTCTTCATTAACTATTTTTGCGCGTGCAAGTAATTCCGGAGAAATGATGTAATCTATATTCTACACTAATTGGCTTAATGACCAATTATGTATATTTATTCTTCTCTCTCTCTCCCTCTTCTGCTGCTGCAAAAAGAACAACGACATGTTTGTAATGCTTGTGTGTATTCCCATCGTCCTCATCATCAGAATGATTATATTTTTAAATGAGCACACAGCAGAGAACAAGCAAAATTGTCCACCGTTGCATCTGTCCGTTAGGTGGTCTGTCTGCTGAGTCTGATTGTGCCATAGTACGGACAAAGTACAAACTTGTTCTATTTTTTAACTCATTGCTGCTGGCGGAGCTAAAAAAAGTATATACGCTATCGATTATTATTATGGAAGGGTTCCTTCCTTCTTTGCCTTCTTGAACAACGCCGTTGTCGTCGTTTTGTCCCATAGTCTCTGCACTAGACCGTATCATGATAATCGTTGTGTAGCCGGATGGATGGGAATTATGATGACTATTACTGCTGGGAACTACTACATATACTCGAGAAGATAGCATCAGAAAAAAATACCGTACTGCCATACAAAACACATTTCACATATTTTATATTCATCTTCTTTCCATTGTCATCCTCCTCGTCTTTTGCTTTTATGAATTTAGCCGTGCTCATTCCCTACATTCATAACTCGTACTATCCTACACAGCACACCAGTTGGTCCATTTGCAGGCTAGAAATGTTCCTCTCCACTCACTGTGTGGCACGTACACATATTATACGATATTTTAAGTACGGCAGCACTATTAAAGCAAAATAAGAATGCTTGCTACTGCCATTACTTCTCCTTGTGTTTTGCCTAAAAAAATGGAACATTTTGCAAACTTGTTTTTTTATTATTGTCATCATCATCGTCGTCGCTGTCATCGTCATCATCATCATACAGGGCAAGTCTCTCTTATGTGTTGTTAGGAAACACATAAGCGCTGCTGCAGACAAAAAAAATTCCTCTGCTTTTTCTCGCCGCCACCGCCACACACACGTCCACACGGACTGGCAGGCAGGCAGGGCAATGGAAACTAAACAATGGAGAGAAAGTACGTGCAATATTAACTTTGCCATGAAAACGGGTACTCTTTTATTTCATTTCATTCATATCTCTCTCTCCCAAGTATAACTTTGCTTCCCTTTTCCTCCTGCTTTCACTTTACCATGATATGATATCCGCATCATCGGAGAGAGACGACCATGTCCTCTGCTCTCTGTGGACATTTTTTAATTTCATTTAAGCACAAGAATAGCATTGTTGTGGTGGTTGGTCTTCCTCTGCCCTTTCTACTACTCTCTCTCTCTCTCTCTCTGTTGCCCAAGTTGAACCTCTTTTTTCATTTCCAATTTCGCTGTGTGTGCCGTTGATGGCAGTGCGACACGAAATGAACAAGCCAAAAAAATATGAATTTTTCATTACATCTTTCTTCACCAACTTGCTAATTTCTGCCAATATCACTGTGTACGAGTGAACTGATCTAATAAAATATTAAAGAATGGGTGGTAGTGATAGTTGGAACCATAGCGGTGGTGGTACTTGCTGAAAATAATATCTGTTTAAAACAATATAATATTTTTAGCAAAAAAACTAAAGAACGCATTCATC